>JARCZZ010040976.1:0-12396 GCA_030323915.1 Brotogeris chrysoptera
GGAACAGGGAAGGAAATTGTTGAAGAGCTTTTTGCTTAGGTGTTTCACTGGAAAGTGACAGTTTCTCTCTGACAGGTACCCCAGGAGAGACGACAGGTGGCTACAAAGAGTGTGCTTTGTTGCAAATTTTCTTCTCTTTTAGCAGCATTCATCTCTCTTATTCATTACTGTTTCCAGATATAGTGATCTTTGATTCAGTGAGTTTTATTGGCACTTGGCTGTGGAATTGCCTTGTTTTCTTCCTTTGGTTGTAGCAAGACCATTAATGTCTTTAATTGTGTCTCCCATAGGCAACAGAGGTTTCATAATGTCTCCCATAGGCAACAAAGGGGTGCAAGGGCTCTTGGTAATCTCTGACTTTAGAGGATTTGCAGAACTTGCTTGGATTTCCATCAGATGCCCTACGGGAGTCTGCAGTGTAACAGGAGAATGCCATAAACACTAGATTTGGGGGGAGTGTTACAAAAGTGAGGAGTGGATGACCTGGCCTCAAGGGATCCTCCTGTTACACTAACTAAACCTGTGACTTATAATGTACAATGTATGTAGGGTCATGATGTATTATCTGTAAGCACTGCTAAAAAAAAAATAAATAAAACTAAAAAAAACCAAACCAAAACAACCAAACAAAAAACCCGAAAGGATTTTGGAAACAAATGTAACAGCATGGCCAAGAGCCTTCTTGCAATGTACCTTGATAGTATTTCACTCACTGTTTCATTCATCCTGAGCCAAACTGCTAAGCTAAAAGCCAAGTCCTAAACTAGTGTAAATGGACAAGAAGACAAAGCTTAGTTTTTCTAGAGGTTGCTCCTGAATTTGTGAACTAGGTAGACATTTCTTCCCATCATACCATGATTCTGCATATACCACAAGCCTTGTCACAGCAAATCTGCTGCTTACGCTTGCCTGTCCATGTTTCTGGGTAAAGCTGTGTTTGCCTTGCACAGGTAGAAATGCGCATACAGGTTCTTTGAAGTTGAAACTGTGGAACAGGTTCTTGTTGTCTTGTTTCTGTATGGTTTTATTTTCTGTATTCTTGCTGTATCTGAGCTCTCGTCTCATCCCCGTTACACGGATAAAGGACAATGATTCTGCCAACTTGAATAGGGCAATCCACCTTGTGGTCTCATCTCCATTATATAATAATTTGGTTTGTAATCATGAGGTGGATTGCTCAAGGAAATTCGAAAGAGGGAGTCAAATGAAAATCCTGCCTTTAAGTTGTGATTCCTTAAAGAGCAATGGGTACCAAAAGTGCAGTTGAACTGAAGACAAAATATAGGTATAATGTTGCTTCCTTCCCCCCCCATTCCCTCCATAAATCAAAAATTAACTACCAAGTGCCATCATTTTAAGACTATAAGCCAGTGTAACTTATAAAATTCTTACTGGAAAGCTAACTCTTCTTTTGGATATCTTAGAGAAAGGAATAAATATCAATCTGAAATCAGATGCTTTAGGATTTATGAAGTTGATACATTTTTTATTTCCCAGTGACTGTTTTAACAGCCTATTAACATCTTCCCCACAGCAAATATATAACAAAATTGATATTACAGAATTGAGTTGGGATGGGTCCCATGAGTATACTTAAATATACTGTAAACATCTAGCGCTATTCATCTGTATTATGGACTGTGCATATAGAGTACATCACTATAAATTCTGCTAAAGGAAAATCTTTCAAGTTTCTCTTGCAGAATAAAAATAAAGGTCTGATTCTGGGAAGGGTTGAGTGCTTCTGCTAAATTCCCAGCTCTCTTGTAAAAGGGTGGTTCTTGCTCAGTGTTTCAGGGCTGCTCACAAAAGACTAATTTTTTTCCTTGCAAGTGAAGACAGCTGAAATCAGTTGTCAATGTAGAAAAAGCCTTCACAGATGACTTGTGTCTTGTTAATTTCTTAAGTGTCAAACATGAGTGCATCTAACTAATTGCAAAAGTGTAAATGCCATTCAGTGTTACTAATAAAAAGGAACTTGAGCACTGTTGTGCCCAACGTTGCTTAAGCATTTTTCTGTATCCTGCAAGCTCTGTTATATGTTAGTGTAGGCTTACCATGGTAGATAAAGTTTTTACTTTACATGTTCGTTTCATGTCTTATCCCTCAAAAAGGAAGAAGGAAACATTTTAGTTAGATAACTTTAAACAGTCTCTTTTTAGTTCTTGCTTGAATTTTTAAGAGTATTGAGCTTGGTGGTAGGGACGGTGTGTTTAAAATTAATGCAAAGATCTTGTTTGCATCAATGGGTGATTCAGCAGCCATCTCAGCTGGTCTCCTTTAACTTCTCTGTTTATTCTGTTACATTTTACTGATCTAAAGAGCAAACAATCTGAGAACGGTAAGCTGTTTGGAATAGAAATAGCTCTGTTGTGTCCAACGTGGGATATTTGAGTGTTTGTAGAAGAGGATTTGTAGAAAGGATTTAACTTTGGCTTAACTAATTTTGTAATTTTAGAAGAGTATATTGATTTCTGTATAATTAAGACAGGAATTATTTTGGACATATATATTATGATATTGCAGTTCCATTTTATAATTAAAAATAAATGGCATGACTGAAGATTTATAAATACGGGACATTGTGAAGTAAAGCAAAAAAACTCCAGGTCCTTCTCTGAAAATAAATTCTAAATGTGAATCTTTCTCTGTAGGCAAAATAATTTTATTAATTTCTTCAACTGTTTTTCTGTAATATGCTGTTTAATCTGAACCTGACCTTCCATTGAACTACTTTCAGTTCATCTCTGATCCACTGAGCATAACAGTGAATTTTGAGACAAGACTAATTTCATTTGACAGAGTAAATTAAAGATCCAGTTGGCACTGAAGTCTATAAAGTACTCAATGAGGTGAATTTTTTTCTGTGTAGATTAAGTGTAACTATTCTTGCAGATTCAAGCAGCAAGTAAAAGACACTATTACTTAAATAGCAATTGATTTATTCACTTAAGGCAAAGACTGGAAGCTAAAAGCTCTGTATTAAAGAATAGAATGAAATTTAGTATGGGTTTTAAAGTGAAAACGCATGATATTTAAAATTTGTTGACTTTAGGGAAGTGCTTGCAATAAATAAGTACAAAAGCAGAGTAAGGTATATTGAGAATGAAAAATCCATCTAGTGAGGAAAGCAAGGAGTACCACTCTTTCAGGTGATGTCTTTCATCAGCTGTATACTTTATTTGCCTGATACAGTGTCGTGTTTTCTCTTAATGTTCAGCCTATAAAACTATGAAAAGGTCAAGCAAACCAGAGAAACAAACACTTCAACTGCTTTTCATCCCATTCTTTTTCATTTTTAAGTAATGCCAACAGTTGTAGGGAAATTTAGCTGTCTTGGTGACAGTCAGACTTGAATGGTAGCTCTTCACATCCTTATGAAACTCCTTAAATGAAGACACCCAGAATGATCAATAAATAACTGGTGTTGGTAAGTCAAGGGTACCTTTGAAGTAAGGCATTCAAGACCACTTTTGTAAAATTACCAGAAATCTTCATAAGAGATTTTGTGAATTTAGTTCATGCAAAAGAATTATTTGAGTAGGGTTTGGATCAAGTATGGCACTTTGGAAAATTATTACCTTGAAGGATGTTTATGAAAGTACTCAATATGAGATGTCTATCAAAATAGTCAAAGTATTTCTCAAGGTATTAATGCCACAAGTTTTTGTACCTGCAGTAAATGCTTCAGCTTCACCTGTCCTTTTATTTATTTTCTCTTTTTTGCATATGCAAGTATCCATGCCATTGATGAAGTTATTTTGTGTTTCAGTCTAAAAACGTTGAGACATCTAAGTCTTTGCAGCAGCACAAAATGCCCCAAATTAAGATGGTGGGAAAATGGAGATATTCAGATTTGACTATTCTTAGTGCTTGAGAATGCCAGTGTAAATGCAACTTCTAAATGACAGACATCACACATGATCAGACTGAATCTCCTCTATTCACAATATTCAGATGTTTTATTTTGGCAGTGATCACATTCATACACCATTGTACTCCATTTATGATGAGGTGCTGAAGTTTCAGGCTACCCTGGCCTCATCCTGGGAAGCAATGGCAGCTGAACTTTGGCAGGAAGGGTGTGTAATCCCAGGTGAGGCTGTTCTGAATTTTTGACTAATTTGATAGATGTAGAATCTCTAGAGAGTTCTGGTGAAGTTCCTATCCACCACCCGTGCACTACAGCAAACATGGAGTCAGCTTCCAAACCTCCTGAGTTTGCCCTTCACTACTTCTTATGGATCATTTCACAAAAGCCTGAGAGATAATTAATTTTGTAGTATCAACTTGGATCAAAGTGGCATTGATATCACACTTCAACAGCCTACACTGATCATTTCACATTTCCCTTAAATAATAATATTTTTTGTAATTTCAGATTACACGTTGGTAACCAAAAATAGATTGCTCTCAGACAAGCTAATCTATTTGCAACATGTATTGCAATCAATCTACCAGAGAAAGACAAGATGAATTGTAGCAGATGGCATTGAATGTGGTCCTTATTTCACCCTGTTTTCTGGCTCAGTGCGATTGTGAAAAAAGTTGTGTAACTGCTTCAAGGTCACCAAATGAGTTATTCATAAAAGGTAATGAAGGATTTGCTCCCTCCATCCTACAACATTTATTTACAGAAACTGATGCTGAACCAGTCCTCAGTTGAGGTTGGAGGGGGAGGCAGAGGGGGATTTAAGCTTCAGGAAGGCAAACGTCCAGAGGGATTATTCCTTCATAACCATCATTTCTGTTATCCCTAATCTCTCAGAGCAAGGCCTACTGCAGATCTTTGGGGATTTAAGGTAATGTACTGGCTTGTCCTTTTTCCAAAGACCTTGACATCTTCAGTTTCTGCTCTTGGGGCTAATGGGACTTCTGAGAGAAAGCGTTTACTGGCTCACTTTGAAAATACACAGGGGCAAAACTGTTGCATCAACTATAGCTGTATCAGACATGTAGTGGAAGAAGGACTCGACTGGGGAAAAGAACAATTATTTTACTTACATTTGGAGCAGAAGTGGCCTGACTGAATTCCTTCTTATTGGGGGGGAAAAAGACTAGCCACAAAATACTTTTTAAATAGATGTCAATATTTTACCTTGAAATACGCCAACTTTGGTTGAAAACCAGAACTACTCTCTTCCTATTCCAGTTCTTCCCGATTTTCTGAACTCTGAGAGATATCAATTCTTAATTTCATAAAAATACAATAAACCACAATACAGTTATGTTTTCATTCGCAGTGTCTTGTTTCTGACCTTTTCAGGTGCCAACATGCTTTTTGCAGAAGTGTCTGACCACAGCACAGTCCTTTAGTATATTAATCTTTACAATAGACAGGTATTATCTTTATTTTGCAGATAGGTTTCTGTGTTTTCATGAACCTAAGAGATAAATTTTAAAAGTAGTCATACTGCTAAAGTATAAAGATCTGTCAAATTAAAGTTTCAAAGGAGCTTATGTGCATAACACCTGTCTAAAGCACTATTATAACGTTTATTTGCATATGTGGTTGCCTGTGTATCTTTAATTATTTAGGTTTTACTATCCAAATAAAAGCACTGATGCTAAAGTGAGTTAATCAGGGAGCTGCCTTTGAAAGTAATGTTCTGCATTCTTAGTGCCAAGATATCTTGGGAGATTAGGTTCTAGATGATGTCTTGCTTTGAATAAAGGTGACAGAATTAAGCTTGTTGTAGTACGTGGAAGAAATTTGACTTCAGCTTACATGCAAATATGGATCGGAATGCTTGATGTGCTTTATGTTAAAATTACAATTCAGAATTTTATTTCCGGAGTTCTAAATGGTTTCAGATTTAAAGAATAGCTATACTGAATGATAAACAGAAAGGCACATTAATGTGAAAAGAGAAGTTTCTGGACTGTAGATTAAGGGGTTATTTATTGTTTATCTCATATAAACACGATTGCTTTAGAAGCACATTCATTGATAAAGCATATTCCAAAGATGTTTTATTGAATTCCAGTTAAATTCATAGTCGTTAAATTTTATGTTTCTGCAAAAAAATGATTTCCATTATTTCTCATAAGATTTACCACTGATTTCATGAAAAAAAAAAAAAAAAAAAAAAGAAGAATCTATCTTCCACTCTTAATAAGCTTCAATACATTCATTGAAATGATATCAAGATGAAATGGGCTTAATTTTTTCAAAGTGAATTATAATGCTTTCCATGAGGAATTATAAATCCTTCAAGCATATTACTGATTTTCAGAATGCTTGTATTGTGAGTCCAAGACAATATGTTAAGTCTTTAATCACTGTTTTATATTACTAATAGCTACCTCATTTTATTATGAGCGATTTGTGAGACTGTTGTTTTGAAGTGTCATAATATGCTTCATCCTTATCTTGCTTAATAAAATCTGGGAGTTATGTTGTATGTAGATATTTATTACAATACAACCTGAACTGAGCCTCAGAACAGCGCAGAACTTTAGCTTATTTCACTTTGAAGCACATGCACAAGTTTTATTATCATGATAATATTTCTGAAATAAAAGGCACACATCTTATGCATAATTTACAAGTTTTTAGCCAATTATAAACTGAGAAGCCTGAACAGTAGGGGCAGATAACTTGTTTGTTGATTCTTTTTGATGAAGATAAACTTAGCTGAAATTGTGTCTTTATTTTTATACATGACGATGTAAATTGAGATGGGCCATAACTCTGTGCCCCAAGCTTTCCTAACAAAGATTGCCTGTAGCTTCTACCATTTGTTTGGGTTGCTTCCCCTGCCTATTTGACGAATGTTACCCTTTCCATTGCTTTTTGCTATAGGAACCTAAGTTAGTGGGCCCTGTGTGGCAGGGAGCAGCTGGGACTGGTCAGGCAATGCTGGGCACTGAGCAGGGTGAATTGTTCTTGCCTTTGCATGTCTTAGAATTCTCTGCTCAAGTGCATGATGTGAATGCTTTTGTTGTAGAGTTGGTGAGATGGATGTAGATAAAGTGTTTGTTGGTCCTAGGGCACCATTTTGAGAACAGAGACTTAAGGGTAATGGTTGTATGATCAGGAATGGAAACTATATTTGGCCTTGCAAAGTCAATTAGACTGAGGGGGAAGCTTGTGGATGATTTGTACGTATATTTGAGTAGCTAGATAAAACCTGTAATCATTTCAAAGGGTGTTTTCACTTGAGAAAATAAAAGCTGTAAATGTAGCATGTGAGGAGAATTGTGGTTTGACTGCTAAAGTCACAATGATATTCTGCTTGCGTACTGAGATGGGCTTACTTCATTAACCTCCCATAATCCCTTTGTGTCATTAACCATATTGTCCATCATTTTGTCAGGCATCAGATTTTTCCAAGGAGATAACTGTCCATCATCTTCATGATCTATCAGACAGCTTACCCTTTTGAAAGACAAAAATTGTTTTACGCCTGTTTTTTTCATAAAACTCCAATTCCATAAAGAGACTTAAGGCAAAATCCATGCCCAGTCTAGTCCTCAGATCAATTCTTTTATATTTTGCCATCTCCCAATTGCCTCCTGATGCTGATAGAAAAGTATGTTCTCACTATGTCCTTCCTACGCATCATGCCTAGGTCTAGGAAGCGCATGCCACTTCTCATAGCAGCCATCAATGCAGTGATCTGTCCCTTCAGCTGCCTCTTGGCCCAGTTTTAACATTGCTGGCTACACTGATGCACCTTATCTGCTGGTAGGGACAGCTCTCACTGGAAAGAATCAGTGAAAAAGCAAATGCATTGTTATAAACATGCATGGACAGCAAAAAGGAGTTTGGTATTGTTCTCCAGTATAGAAAAATTGGCCAAGGCTCCAGGTAGCAAAATTAATATAGTTCAGCTTGCAAAATCAGAGCTATTCCAGTTTATGCAAGCTGAGGACGTGGTACATAAAGAGTGAAAATTAGCGGATTAAAGTGAACTCTAAAATATCTTGCCACCTTCAATCCCCCAAGAAAAAATCCTCTGGAAAATGACATGAAAATGCACTAGGCCATTATGCATTAAAGATTCCCCACCTTCATTTGGAGCTCAAAGAACAGGCATGGAACATTTATACGTAAAACCTGTAATAGCCACTATATTCCCAGTTAATTTATAAAGAACTGCAAGACTGAACACACCTTCTAATGTATAAGCCATTTATTTTTATTTTTTTATTATGAATTAGGCTTTTGATCTAAAACCAAACCCTGTTGAAACCACATTTTATGTGACTGAAATAAAGAATAGTCATCACTGTTTGGAACGTGCTCCCCCAATCTGAATAAAGAACAGAATTAATGACAACCCCTTATACTGCTGTGGTAATAATCAGCAAAAATACATACAGTTTTATTACCAATCAGTTGGGTAAATAAAGGTGTGAATTCTTCTAACATTTTGCTTTTTAATCTACAATTAGGCAGAAAGCAATATGTAAACCCACAGTTAGACATGAAAGGTGATAAGTTATCTTTCCATTTCTACTCATATGCATGCAGAGTGTGTAAGAGTTTAGGATTTTGCCTAGATAACCGTAATCAGAAGCAGATCTGAGGGGAGCTTTAGTAAATAGGTGTTTTGTTTTGTTTTGTTTTGTTTTCTATAGATATTAATTCCTAAGAAGCCATGACTTTCTGCATTTGTTTGTTCCAGATTTACCCAAATCATTCTGAAAGTCATTGTAATGTTGAAGCAATGCATAGCTGCTTGAAAGCCCATTTTCTCTGAATTAATAAAATTGATAGCAAATGCCATCAGGGTATGCAGGGTGCCCGTCCATATTTGGTTGCTCTATGTGGGCCCTCTTTGCACCCAGGGACACCCCCACCTCCCCATTGGGAATGCTGAAACCAGACAAAATCAGGTGCACTTGGAAGGGAGCAACATTGAAAGTAATAACAAAAAGTACATTGCAGATCAGTTGTGTCATCCCAACAGCAGCTGCTCGTTGTCATGTTTGCTGTAGGACTTCAGTACAATACATTCTTGGAAATAGCTTCTACTATTCTCTCTGATATGCAGGAGTAGTTACCAGGTCATGAGTCTTATTCTGACTCAAAGAAGGATTTAGTCAAGTTTTCTCCCTGATTAGACACATTTTCTAAATATAGAAATCACTATGTTAAGTTTGGTGGAAACCTTCCTTATCTCTTACCCAAACATTTCAAACAAAACAGTTTAGCAAATGACATAGCAGCAACATGAATCTACCTTTTTCACTCACAGTTTTTATATCTGACTTCTAAAGCCCATGGAATCACAGGGATTCATGGCAGAGATCCTAGCCAGTTATTACTTTATTTATTTATTAACCAAAACCCAAACTCCACACTTTTGGGGCTTTCCTGGCTAAGCCAGAAGGAGCTTCAAAAGTAAAATTAAAAAGTCATCTCATGTGTGGTTTGAATGCAGGCAGCTGAATCTCTCCTTGCTGAACAGAGCTTTCTAATTTAACTTATCTTTTATGTGGTTAAAAAAGTACTCCAGTTGTTTAGACTGAAATACTGCTCTAGGAAGTGATTCCCTTTCTATGAGCACAAGGATAAGAGATCAGTAAGCTGCAAAATGCATATGCTGTGGTTCTTATCTCTGCTATGGGGAATTGGCCAAATAATCAAGTGGAAAAAATAATTTCCTCAAATATTTTTGGGGAAGTGGGAGCAGCACTCTCTGAGTATCCATAAAGAAAGGAGACAAGCATTGCTCCTGGAGTGGGTCCAAAGTTCTTGAATTGTTTTATTTAAACCCCATATTAAGGTACTTTCCAGTGAAGAGCTCTCAGCTCCGCTGAAAACTCTGTAATTAATTGCTTGCATTTTAGCACATGAATGTGAAGTTAAAGCACTGGCAAGAAAAGACATTTAATGGTGTCCTGATTTTGTGAAAAAGGCAGGTTTCTCAAATAGGCTGCTGCTAACTCCATGTGCTCCTATTTGTGGGACAACGGGTAGTCAAAGACTCAGATTATCAAATTAGTAAATGACAGGGCATAACACCACGACTGAACTGAAAACTCCTTCTGTTATAGCAGCTAAACACCCTGTTCAGTGAAAATTCCCAAATTTCAAAGCACCCTGGTTTCAGGCTCTTATTCTGTTGCAACACATTATTATAAAGTATGTTTTTCTCTCTAAGGTATTATAGCTCTGGAAATTTTATCTAAATATAATAGATCTAAATATACTCCACATTTCATAATCCTCAAATTTAAATGTAATTAAACATCTGTGGGATTTATTATTCTTTGTCCCCAGTGCTAAACAGCAAAAAAGTTAAGTAACAGATAATGTGTTCACTGGAGCAGGAGCTGAAATTGAGATTCCAGTAGAATGTGTAGGGACCAAAGAACCTGTTTGCGATGGCAGGGGAGGGTTCTGTAAAGCCACTGAGTTGTTTCAGGCAGAGGTTGCCTGGACACCAAAAAGAACACAGTGTACACAGGTCTCTGTCTACTCTTTTCTGCTGGCGAAGAGTAATCCAATATAAAATATTAATAAGAACAATATTTCTGACATGGAACTCAACTATTCACACAAAAGCATTATTCTGTGTTGCATCCACTCCATTTAATGAAGTTACTGAGTGTGCATGTTAGGAGCTTTATACTCCTTGAGAAGTTCGAAAAGGAGTCTCCTGAGACGGTGATGGTGGTGTTCTTTGGGTGGCTGCGACCCACACAGGTGGATCCCTGTGAACTGTGGCAGCTCTTTGTGACTTTCTTGATTTCCAGTTACTATGCTGGTAGACTGGAAACCTATGATACCTTTCTGACTGTGAATCCCCACATATCCAGTACGGCTGTAGATCACATCTGGAGGTCTGGGTATTTAGATATGCATGGTGTCTAGTCAGTGAAAAAAAAAAAAGGAAGCTGAATAAGGTTAATCCTGATCTTTCTTTTGGCCCTAGGCCACGCAACTTGTAGTTGTTACGTCAGGCTCAGAAATATAGTTTGTAAAAGCTTTTGTGAAGCTAACAAACTGCTGTATGGTAACTGCATGATCAGCATTATATAAATGTTAGTCATTAAGAAAAATAATCATAATAACGATTGGCAGTACAATAACAATTAGCCTGTTTCCTGACTTTCTGAATACTGTGCTACCTACAGACAACTCATCCTCAATAAGCTAGAGATGGTACAAAGACTGAAGTTTTGTATAAGCAGCACAACTGATCAATAATGTGAGCAGAAGTAATCACTTTCATTGACTTGACCAGGTAATTTGTGTTCATCTTGCTGTGCAGCTGCATATGAACATGGCAAGCAGTGAGCAGATAAAAGTGGCAGCACATCAATTGTTGATAGTGTTTGGGGGCAATTACCGGAATTAAAATAACCTTTTTCAGACTGCAGCAAGATAAGCTGTTGACCCTGTTGGCCTGGTACAGTTACTATTATACTAAATATCATCAGTCCCTTTTCCTACCTTCGCTGGTTATTCCCTGTAATTGAAGGCACACATTCTTGTGTATATTATTTCTGCTGCAGCCAGATTCTGTGGATTTGAATAGTGCCAAGAGCTTTCTATTAAGAGAGCAGGAGGATGCTAGTGCACAAAGCAAAGGGGATTCAGTTCAGGATTTAAAGGATAAAGGAGGAAGGCTACTGTAAGACCATGCTCATTGGATAGCTACAGTGAGTCTAGGAAGTATAAAAACTTGAATAATCTTTGTACCATATGAAGCTTGATTCATCTCTCTTATTGTATATTATTTTTCTCTTCTAGATGTACTTTTTTTTTTTCTGGTCTATGTCTCATTATGTGCACATAACTATTTTGTGTTACTGAAATATAACACAAAATGCTTGGAAACCTATAGAACAACTCATTCCATGTTCTATCTGAAGATTCTATGTGGGGAAAATTGATGCTAATGAGATCACTCTGGGACTCGCTGGGGAAGCAGGGTCTCACTAGCCTATGCTTCTGCTTTGCACCTATTGACTTCAAGTGACGTTCTAGAATGAATTAAGCCTCTTAATAATGCCTATATGTTGGAAGTTTTTCCTATATCATCTATTCATTGTTATTCTTAATTTGCAGGAACCTATATATAGTTGTTGTGGTTTAAGCCTCTCAGCCACACAGTTTTCTCACTCACTCCCCCCTCTTTCTTCCCCCCCACTCCGAGGGGGGGAATCAAAAGAATGCAACTTCCACAAGTTGAGATAAGAACAGTTTAGTAACTAAGGTATAACACAAACCATTACTGCTACCACCAATAATAATAACAACAAGAGAAATACAAGGAAAGAGAATACAACTGCTCACCACCCGATATCAAGCCCGACTCAGCAGCGAATTCCCACAGTGCACCCCCCTCACCCTTCTGGATCTCTGCTCTCCGTTTTCACATCCTGGACATGACGTGCTGTGGTATGGAATACCTCTTTGGTCAGTTTGGGTCAGGT
>JARCZZ010040978.1:0-25705 GCA_030323915.1 Brotogeris chrysoptera
CTGCTCTTGTAAGGATATTAACTCTACCTGGCTATGTCCTTTGTCTCCTAGCCACTCATGAATAAAACTCTCCACAATAAATATTTGCATTACTTAACTGTTTCATCCTCTGGACTTTTTTTGCTTCTTTTTAGTTGTTTTCCTGCTACACTTCAATATTGTAGTAAGTAAATAAATGAATTAAAGGTCTGAATAACTTTAGGAAAATTCTCTTCCCCATTTTAATTTTTTCCTCTGGAAATGATATTTTTTTCCAAACACTATAGCCTTTAATACTACAGTAAAATACTGTCAATTCAAAGAACAGTAATAGTAGCATTTAAATAAGAAACAAAACTATAGTAATTTTACTGCAATAAAGGGGAAATGCTAGAAACTCTCTGGATTTCATTTCGGCATTCCCTGTTAACTCTATGTTTCAAAAATAATGTGGATTGCCAGGTCTAGAATCCTACAGAAGCAGTTAGATTTGAGTGACTATTGACCAACTCCAGAATCATCTAAGCAGCTCTGAACAGTTTCCAGTTGGTAATTGTTTGACCTACTACTTACTTACTTTATTGTCCTTGATTTTAAATAGAACAAAATAGAATAGCCTGACTATCCATTAAAATTAATAATGTTTGCGGCGTTATAGACCATCTGCTCCACAGATTATTTCTTCCATGCAACTAGTTCAGTGGCATGTGATAAACTGTTATCTGCTAGAACTTGCACTTTCACAATTAAAACTCTGCTTTCAAAAATCCACAAAAACTGCAACACAAGGAAATAAGAGATTTAGGATTCTGAGTAAGATATATAAGTGTTAAGAGAGTGTATTATGTAAAAAGTATTATATGGAATATTGTGTACTTTATGTTATAAATAAATAAAAAATGGCCTGAATTTATGAAGGAATATTAAGTAGATTGTTTACGATTTGTAAAATTAATGTTTTTGTTAACTTAAATCTTATTTAAGATTACTGTCAATTTATCTGATAAGTGCTTGAATCATCCTACTAACCTAATAAGTGTTATCAGAAAACAGGATATTATGAAGCATCTGACCCTCTGAATGCTTTCATAAACTCACGTGGGAAAACCAATTATATTTTGCTCAATGACACATGGAACAAATTAAAATGAAAGATTTTTATATTGTTTTACTTAGTGTAAATTGAAAAGCTAGATCATATATCAATGAAATTTTTTTTGCTCTCCTAGAACTTCCAGACCTATTCACTGAGTGGGTTTCTCTAGCTGTAATATCTCTTTAAACTTTTGAATGGTTATGACTGTGAAAGAGATTTCATAAAATATAACAATCATGAAAGCTATCGAAATTTGGAATGGCCATGAGCAAATTGAGAATCACTAACTTGTGTCACTTTACAACAATATAATCATAAATTAATAGTATTTTGGAGTCTGTTGATGTGATTCACATTTCATTTGGAAACTACAGTTAGGCCTGTTATGCACACAGAGAGAGAAAAAGAAAGCATCAACTAGATAGAAAGAAAATATCATAGCTTACTTAGCTTCTCTCTGCCATGGCAAAACACTTAGGAAATGTTTATAAATCAAAAATCTTTCTGAACTTTTTGTGCAGCATTTAATCAGATGAGCAGTTCTTTTGGCAAATCTGCCAATGACCAGGGAACAAAAAGATCATCTAACCCACAGATCAGTGTACAGATCTCCCTTGGACAGAGTTTTTGGAATTATATTTTTTGCCAAACATGGCCTGTATGCAACCTTTGCAGATGTCTATATATGGTCTGTAAGCATTTTTTGTAACTACTGTGTTGCAAAATCTATCTAGCAGTCTAATCCGGAACAGGTGTCCCATGAATGTCTTCGCAAGATTAACATAGCCTTATGGACTATTTTAGCAACTATGATTAGCATTAAGGAGCAAATCCCCCTCCATATTTGTGGTGTGAAAGGATCCCGTTTCAGCATGTGTGCTGTTCCCCCACACAAGAAAGAGAATGGGATGTGGGGTCAGGCTGAAGTGGCAAGGCTAAGCTGGAGATGGAAGGATCAATGTGCTGCAGTGCAGGAGTGTGAGGAGGCAGCAGTCAGCAGAAAAATATCTTCAACTTCATAAATTCTCCATTTAACATATCTCAGTAAAGCTCCATGTGGAACACAGAGGTCAATACTTAGTAATAAACAAATGCTGTAAGCATTGCATAGACTCTAAATGAGCTGTTTTCATTTTCTGGTCTTCACAGATTTTTTTTGTTTGTTTTCCTAAAAAATTAATGCCTACATGGTCTAAAATAGTCTTGTAATGAAAAATAGAAATCAAGTGTCACTGAATGGAGAATATTTTAAAAGTCTTTTCATCTGTATAAATGTAGACAAGCACTTAATACATTTTTCTTGATTTAAAAATATTCTAGGTTTTAATCAGAGGGAAATCGGTTTTAAAAAATCCAAAATTATTAACAAGATAAAAATAATAGCAGTTATAGTAAGTGTTACTTGTGCTGTTAAAATTAATTATAACAGTATTCTGTATATTCAGCCTTGTTTTCATTGTGAACATTTTGGTTTGTATAAAAAAATTATTTCCTCCAAAAGGCCTTTTTGATAAATTTATTTTATATTTTCAGGGAACAGATACCACTTTTGCTTACGTATTCCCTGGAGACATAACCTAAATTCTTAATACAATTACACGTCATTTAGCAGAACACAGACATTTCCCAAATGCTCATCTCTAGCTGTGGCCAAAATCTGTTCTCATGGGAACTAAATACTGCCCTAAGCCCTATTGCCCTCCCTGCCAATGCCAGCTGCAATACTTTATCATTCTTTTTTCTAACATAAATGCCTTATAGCATATGAAAGTGTGTCCATTAAACAGTAGTGTCCTTTACATATAATTTTAAATGAAAAACCTGTATTAATGATGTTGTTTCTTCTAAGGTGTGTCACATTAAACCCCAACATTTCCAAAGGATGTTACATAGCTCTCAACACTCGCTGTTACATTCAAGCACTCTAGCTTAGTTTCAAAATGTAAAACTTTGTATTCAGCCATCTTTCTCCATGCCTAGGGCAGTTATAAGGGCATCTAAGAATATATATTACTTCTAACAAGCTCAATTTTACCTTACACACTAAAACTTGGTTGAAGTCTAGTATATTCATCTCTTGCAAATGTCAAGGCCTGACTAAGTAATGCCATTATTTCATGTGAATTAACTGGAAAGCCTTTTAAAGTTTTGTTGTGATGTCCTTATATGCAATCGAGATGGCAAATGATAGACATGGCCCAAAGCACTGAACTTAAGACAAAACATATCCATCAGTACTGAAGAGATGGTCTTTCTGCTGCAACTGCTACAGAAAAAAAAAAAGAAAAATTTAAAAAAGAAGAGAAAACAAAGGAAAAGGTGATTACTGAGATAAATTAAGAACATCTCTTTCTGATGCTGTGTCATTACTCATGAATTAGAGAACTATATCAGCTGAACCTTGGGTGGTGAGGCATAGTTAGAATTTTCTTTAAGATATTTAATGCATTAATCTTTATTTCTGCAGAGTACATATTAACTGACCATCTGATTGATAGGACTGAAACATTGCCTTTCTGAAACATGTAAAGAACATTTAATTTAATTTTACCCAAAATCAGCTAACATAGTACACACAATTTCTTTAAAGTAGATGATGAATTATTCAAGTTTCATTCTAACACATAAAAATGTCATTCTTCAGGTTTTGGTCAATCCTTGTTGCAAAATGCAAATGTGCAAAATGGATGAAAAGAGGTTGTCAGAAGATTAACATATGGTCATAATTTATGACCATTAACTTATGGTCATAATTAATCAGAAATAATTTCTGATGAATTCAAAGTTGGTTGATCAGGTTGGATACTACAGTACTGTAGCACTTCCGGATACTTAGAATAGAAATAAATTAAATTCCAGTAACACACAAAAGTTGGGGCAAATCTTCATTTAGTGTCAAAAGGGCCCTAATAGGTCCTGATGATGGAAGAGTTGTAGCAATTATTATTAGGAAACTGGTTTTCTTAAGATAACTTCAGATCTAAGTTTACTAATGATATTATTCATGACATTTACTCTTGTAAGGTTTGGTTGCTTCTCAGTGGAGTCCTGAGTCCTATTTGCAATAGCTCATATGCTCCTGGTATTTAAAGCTCTGTTTCAGCCATGGGTTACATCACTCCTGGTTAAGAATATAGGAACATGAGAACAGATACTGATGACCATAAACAAAACCAGGGAGAATGTTTTGTTTATACATACATATATATATATATTTTTATATATATATATATAATAATACTTCTCATTTCTACTATTCCAGCCTGCTGAGTACTGGGATTTCCCAAGCCAGATGTATGTATTATTTTACATAATTAGCAACCTTAGTGGATTGCTTTCACATGAAGATCTCTCCCTGAATCTAATGAAGTTCAGAGAATCCTCTGACAAGGAGTTCAACAGTTCTGCTACAGCAGCATGGAGAACATCTTTTTGGGGCTTGCTTTCAACCTGCATTCTATATCTTTAGTCAATGTTTCCTTCTTCTTGTGATGCAAAAGGCAATAAATGAAAAAAAGTCTCTCAGCTTCTCCATGCCCCATGAATTTTTGAATCTCTGTTACAACATTTGTGAACTGTGCCTTCAGCAGTACAGGTCCAAATCAAAGGTTAGAAACTGTAATAAAAGTCAGAATATGAAAGATTCACAGGAATAGTCTACTGTATAATTCCATGGTCCATCTTTACTATGAGTACTGTATATAGCTGTGATGACTTCATGTCAAATACCTGGAGAGGATTCGGTGAAGGACAGCAAGGAATATCAAAAGTATCAAACAACTTCTGTTAGAGGAATAATATCACATATTTCAATAATCCTTTCTCCACATCTTAATACTAGGAAGTGGTCTGTAGCATGCCAGATGGATTGCCAACAGTTTTTTTGAGAATGTGTACAGTAAGAACTATCTTCTAGCTGTAGAATCCAGAAGGGAAAATGGAAGGTGCAAGGAATTCACAACCACAATGTCTAGTGTGAACTCCATCAGGAGCTATTAAACAATGAATCTGTGATATTCTATGATTCTATGAATCAGTCTATGCATGCAGAGGTTTCTCCAGTTTACGCCCTTCATGAGCTTTCAGTTCAGACACACCAGCCCGTGTGGATTCTTTACCTTTTCTTCTGACTGTCATTCATTAGGGCAAGACAAAAGAATGATATACTGGAGTAAACTGAGCATGAATGTGTTTCTGGTCATGTTTCTGTAATGGAGATGAACGAGAAAGTTTTTTTAATGCCTGCTGAAGTGGCATGCAGTGCATGATCATTAGCTGGAAAAGCTAATAATACATTAGCTTCAAGATATCTGCGAGGCAGGAGTGACAGGTTGTTTCTTCAGGTAGGTCAGAGTTGTCACCCCATCAGATATTTGTAGGGTGACAGATGCCTGAAATTAAGCTTGTCAGCAGGTCTGTGCAAGCCTTTTCAAGAACGTGATGTAGTGTTCTTCTGCTACCTAGGGGAGCTGACTCTATCACAGACTCCACATCTTCTGGTAAGTACCTGTACTATGTGCTTCATCAGTGGGTCGGGATCTTTGTCAATGAGAGTGTTGTTGCTACTTATTTCATAAATACTGAAAAGCAAAAAGTCCTTCACATATTTGTTGAGAGATATGAAGGCAGCTCTGCAGTTGCTTATATAGAAAAGTGTTCCACCTCTCTGGGCACCTGAAAAAGGCTTTAATGAACCAGAGGACAAAGTCTTGATTCCCCTTTTTTGCAGATCCACTAGGGTGAACTTTTCTCTAGTGAACCACACAAGGTCCCTGGTTATTGTGGATGCTAAGAGTCTGGATACTGAGTCAGGTCCACAAAAAATCCATCCTCTACTTTCCTCTAAGTGTCTTCATAGCCTTCAGCTTGGGACGCTTCTGCCTCATTCTGTTTTTCTAAGCCACACCTTCTAAGAGCAATAGCAGCTCAGAGGGATTCCAGACAGATTTCAAACCCCGGTGGCCTTCCAGATCAGGTAGATTCAAGAAAAGGGAGCATGTTGTAAGAAGCAAATGCTTAATTATTATAATTTATCAGGGATATATATAAATGTGTGGCAGAAAGAGAGAGTGACTGACTTAATTTATTTTACTTTTTAAAAGTCTTTTATAAGGTCAAGCTAGAAGCTACTGTGAGTTGCAGAAAGTCTTTAGCTCTCTGCATCTGTAAACAGGTCTGATTTCTTTCAATACTGTGAAGGATTTAGAAGACTATTGTTGTGTATTTCAGATTTTAAACTAAAATTAAGATTTAAGCAAAGAAAGTATTTGACAAAATAGTGAGAGATCTTACTAGTTTTCTTCCTGGCAGGGAGGAGTGAGAATAGATCCAGACATTTCTCAGTGGTGCCCAGTGACAGGACAAGAGGCAACGGGCACGAACTGAAACTTCAATTCTTAAAGAAACTATCCAATGGCATTGAAAAAACCCCAACTTTATTACTGTGAGGGTGGTTGAACACTGGAACATCTTGTCATGCTGTGGCAATTTGGGACCAAAAGTTGGTGTTTACATTTGTTAACATTTAAAAAATATAAGTGTCTGTCTTCAGAGGAGTGTAGATTCCCTTTAGATTTGCTGATATATAAATTTGATTTGCTTATTGCAAATGTGGTCATCTGATAACCTCTAGTGCTTGTTCAGTTTGTACAGATGCATACAGAAACAGTACTGTGATCAGTCTGCCTGCAGGACCAATACAAAAATGAGATATGCATCAGAAGCTAATGACTGAGAAGGAACTTGTTCAGGTAATGGCTCAGGAAACATTGATTTTTGGTGTATTGATATAAACCTTGGGTGATCAATAACACATCTGGTTGCAGAGAATGAATGACTAATCTCCAGAACTAAAATAATTTCAGTCTAATGAGGACAAGTTGCAACCACAGCGTCTGTAGCATCATTACGTATTTTATTAAAGAATAATCCTGAAGATGAGTGAGGAAATCAGAACGACCATAACTAGGAGGGGCAAGAGGCTAGGGTGGAAGGAGGAGCAAGAGAAGGCACAGCTCCCTGTATACAGCAGAAAACCATCATTAGGAGAAGAGCAGAGTATGGTGTAAGTAAGTGTGCATGTCTACATTGCCTGCTCAGAACAAGACTGGGGTATGTCCTGGTTCTGGTGTGCTCAGTGTATGTCCTCAGGAACAAGTGAAACAGTGATCATGTAGACTTTTTCTGGCAAGTTATTAGCACCTGCTTGCTCACAAGCAGTCTTCAGTCTGTTAAACAAGTCACATGGCAATCTGGCAGTAGGAAATGAGGGAGTATTTCATGCTTTTCACTGCCCTGAACAAATTTTCCAGGATGACGGAGGAAGGCTATTAATAGAATGGTGTCTCTGTTTCTGGTGGCCATATTTTAAAATGCTTAAGACAAATTGAAAAGGATTGCTAAAGACATCAAGGACTGATTTAGAAAGTGGAAAAAAAAAAACCAACAAACAAACAAAACCCAAACAAACCCAAACAAAAGCAAAAACCAACCAACCAAACCAAGCCTCCACAATTCCACATTATAAGGAGAGATGAATGAAGTTTTGTAAATCTTTTTTGATAAAAAAAATGTTATGGAATAATGTCTCTTTTTCTTTCGATAGTTGGTGGCTTCTAAATCTAGTAAAAAAAAAAAGGTGTAGTAATAACAAGGAGATTGAAAATGCAGCTCAAAAAAGTGACACTAGGACATCTAAGTATCCTGCTAGTCCAGGTAAGCAATACAGGCTCTGTTTTTAGCATATGGGGGAGAAATATTGATTTTGGCAGTGTAATTTTTGCCATTATATTCTATACTTATGAGAAAATGAGAAGGAGAAGAGATAAGTTCTATCATCTATATTAAACAGGAAGTTGCACTTGATATCTATTTAATGAATGATCTGCTAAAATCAAAAAACCCTACGTGTTCTCCAGAGGCTTGCCCCAATAGTAGATTTTTAAAGCTAATGATCAAGGTAATTTTTGAGACACAAAAAAGCCTTAAGGTGATTTTTTTCATTCAAGTTTTCATTTGATTTTCATGGATTTGTTATTTATCCAAATGATCAGCCATTTTATTCTCACATTTTGCCTATGAATACCCATAATTTTTTCAGAAATAAATTAATAAGTAAATTTGACCTGTTAAAACTACAATAAGTTGTCTGCTTGTTTTAGAAGCAGAAAACTCTAGCCATCCTTTGTCACAAGCATGCCAGTGCATTCTATTCGTTCCTTTTGATAAGAAGTACAAGAAATCTTCTCTATAGAAAGAGTTCTTGAGAGCCCTATGCCAGGCCACCCCAGGAAACAAAAAAATATTATTCTTTCTTTCTTTAAATTGCTCTAGCCTTTTTAATTTAGTGTATGCATGCTAGAAAGACAGAATCAGGGTCCTAACCAGGAACTCCTGCTTACAGGTGCTCTTTATGTTCCTAGGGCAAGAAAATTAGCAAGTCCTATTACTCCTGTCATATGGCAGGGTCTCTAAAATGAAGAAGTTAATGTTTAAATGATTTTCAAGTATAAAGAATAATCTAAATCAGAAGAAAAATCTTAGATAACATTTAGGCAGCCAGCATCTTAAAACATCCCTGTGACAACTGGACTCTACCTTAGCTCCCCATTTCCTCTACTCTGTGACATAGACCATGGGACTGCCTTCCATTTTGATGTGTGCCACATCAAGCACTTTACCCCTTGACCTTCAGCTCCTTCTTCCACTTTATTATGTACATTTTACTTTGCCAACCTAAAAAAATCAACTCTACTACTAAAAAATGCTTTAAGTCAGAATTCTTAACAGTGCTTCAAGTTAAATTATTTCTTTCATTACCCTCTCATTAAAACCATCATAAAGCCAAAGCTTCTGTTTAAGTCTATATATAGAAAACTGCCTATAGTTCTACCTCCAGCTTTATTATCCCACCCTACCAAACTGAATTGAGCTAAATCTGAATCAAAATTCTTTTTCAGGCTGTAAAACTAAGGAGAAAGAAAATTATTGCACAACCTCTGAAAAAGTCTTGAATGTGTAACATAACCTCCACTTAAAAAGTCTGTTATTATCTCCTACTAAAATATGACAAATAGCCTATGATAATAAGAAATAGACATGCTATCATTAAATTAGATTGTACAAATATAAAAGGTACTTTATTCAAATAAAGGAAAGCCAGAAAGCAGAATAAGAATTTCAGCATGGGTATGATATGAGGCTGCAAATAAGATCCACACTGGTAAATGAAGACCTGACCTAAATTGTCTTTAATATAATGCTCTGGAGAATCATTTCAATTAGGTGCTAATAGTGAAAAGCCCTTTTCTTTATATTTTTTTTTTTTTTGCCTTTTCATTAAAAATTTCAGAAAAACATGGTTCAAACTTCTGTATTCTTTCTGAAGCAGGCACCTATTCTTAATATGGGGTAAAGATAGAAGGACAGTCAGGAATGTAGTGGTGCAAAGTACAAACACAGAGGGCAGTGTATAGGTATTTAAGTATTTTGATACTTTCCCATCAGTCTGTGACTCACTTTCTGCTGACTTCATTTTCAGAAACTGAAGGCTCCAAAATGGAAAACGTCTAAGACACCTGATGTTTTCTCATTCTATCATTTAGTTTTGAAAACTAATATACTTACATTTCTACTTAATAAAGCTTATATTTTAATGTATTATGTTCATGTTAATCAACATGGACTATCACAGGAGTGTGTCAAAGTGTCATGGTCAAATACAGTGGTGTTCTACAACGAGAGATGTTGCAAATAGCTGTATAAGACAATAAGGAAAAATTCTGGTTCTTTTTTCTGATTTTCCATAAGTCTTGAATTATTATAAGTTTTACAACTGAAAATTATATTTCAACTTGGTAAAATCTTTGTGTCTTTTCTATTTCTACAGCCCTCAAGAGTCACTTTATCAGTTATGGCTTGTCTAACATACACTCTCTATGTAAACAGAACTAAGGCTAGGATTTTACTTAGTGACATTTACATTAAAATTAGAAATTGAAAATAGTTTTCAAAGTATTTTCAACCAAAAAATTGTTTTAATTTTTATTATTTGAACTCGGAAAAATATTAATATATTTTGGATTACAATCCAGCTGTAGCAAAAATTATGTTGTGTTTGTCTATCTTAAAATTAGTCTGTTTTCTAAGTAGAATCTATTTAATTAGTTAATTATTAATTAAAACCATCCTTTTCCTTTGGAAGGCAAAGAAAGCTTTCTTTTTTGATAGTGCTTAATAAAAGATGAAACAACTGCATAGGCTGAATGCACTATAACGAGTAAGACTCCATGCTTTGCAGATTTTGTTGCATTAAGCATTTTTGTGGAACTTCCACAGATTTTAAGATCAATGATGTGTAAAATCTTAGCAAATTGGGCCCTAAGTGTGTGTGTGGATGAAATAGAGGTTTTAAAGGGATTAACAATTATTGGAGTACCTTATATAAATTATTTATATATTTATATTAAAAAATGTAGGGGCATGGGAATATTACAAGTGGTGTATGCAGTTTTGATATTAAAAGAAAGGGGCTCAATCATAAACCTAAAAGTTTAAAATCTGTCTGTAAATTACATATCATCAGATTGCTTTTCTTGATGACATTAAGTATGATATTCAAAAGTTGAAACTTAATCCGTGCAGTTGAGCTGCATGTGGAGACATTTATCTGAAATTCCCACATTATTTACCATACATTAGAATAATAACCACATCATGAAAAAAAGGTATCTTGTTGTAAAGATCAGAGAGATCCTTCTGTAAGATGCCTTCCTGGAAGCTGTGCTAACTAGTAGGAATTTCTAGGACTCATTCCTCAATGAATAATTTACTGAAAGGCATGAAAAAAAGCAGGGCTTACTTGGAGACCAGCAACAGGCTGGAAGAGCTCCCATTTTCAGGACCCCACCCAATGGGTGGAGAACTGCAGGGTTTGGGAGACACACTGTGCCCATGTAGACACAGAGACAATGCCATAATGAAATCCTAGTGCCAAATACAGATATCATGTACCACCTTGAGGAGAAAATCCTGGTACAAATAAATTTTGCCATTGGATTCAGCAGGATGGGTTTATACCTGGAATAGAAAATCTGCTCATGGCCAGTCCTGTTTTACAAGTGTGGGAGTAATAACAAGGGCAGAGTGAAAGATACAGTTAGAATACTGTGCACATTTCTAGGCAACCTAACACCTTTGTTTTGTAGGCTGCTTTCCACAATGTGACAGAGAAGGATTCTACTCCATAATATTTGAGAAATGAGGCAACATTACCAAGAAAAGATTAACCAAAATAAATATACATACTCTTTTTCTCTCTCCTTTTAGTGCCTCCTTAGGCGAACTTTAAGACAACTATGAGACTCAGCTAAGTGCAAAAATCCTCCCAAACACACCACAACAGAAAAAATACCCATACACCACAAAGAGACAATAGATATAACTGATGTCTGAAAGCATTTATGCTTTGTCTACATTTATAGTGTATCTTTCTTCTAAAGATTTTTTTAAAATATTTATAAAAGCATTTCATAATTAAAGTTTTTATTAGTAAAAGTAGGAAAAAATACATTGAAATATTGAAATGAAAAATAAGGACGGAAAGGTACTTGAAGGATACTCAAAACAAAGATCACAATTAGCAAGTCAATCAGAGTGTTCTTTTAGTAAAAGAGATCACACGGCTTCTGGTTTTTAATCAGCCTAAGCAATTCCTCTTACATAGTGAAATTAGTTAAACAAATGATAAAACTATGTAAATGGTCACTTTTTCCCTTCTTTTGAAATAATTAATTGCATTATGGAAGCCTCTAGAAATGTCGGAATTAGTCCTGGAAGTTTTACATGGGTGCGGTAGTGACAATCCACTCACTAGATATTGATTAAACATAAGAGAGCTGGAAAAATTGCCTAAATTCACAAAGGATTCCTTGCAAGGTTTCCCTATATGTTTTGGGTGTTGCACTGTGTAATCTGTCTGATTCCTAGTTTACTTCTAAAGAAAAAACTCTGGCCATGCAAAAATTCTTTCAGGATAAATACCTAAATCAACTACATAATGCATATAAATATTTGAAAGGTAGTCATACTTGTTTAACTTTATGAGACTTATAATGCATTACAAAGGGACCATATACGAAAATGATTTTTTTAAAGAAAATTTAAGTTCAGTACCATGAAAATCTTCTTGACAGAGAGACATATCACTATTGGATAGTTTCTTAAGAAAAGCAATTGAAGTGAAAGTGATTGAATTTTTTAGTCACCACTTTGATTATTTTTGAACATTTTAACATTTGATGCAAATGAAATACTGAAGGAAAAGATAACTAAAATTGTGACGAATAAGCTGATCAAAACCCCATGATTTTGGGGGGTGAAAAAAGCCAAATTAACTTATGTCATTCAATTAACTTATGTCTATTTTAAGCAACCAGTGTAGACGTTTCTTCATTAAAGACATAAGCTGTATATTTATAGCAGAAGATACAGCTAAAATGCTAAAATTAAACTAAATAAAATATTGCACTATGAAGCAGATACCTAACAATTGTCATACCAGCCTTACAAAACAAAACAAATCCTCCCAAGGCTTTTTTTAGCTGCAGTGAACTTTTTCACCATTGTTACGAACACTGATAAACAGACTTCTCAGAGCTTCTAATCTTTAGATACGATTATTGGACTCTCTGTTGGAAACCTGAATGCATTCCCTTAGGTTCACATTGAAGATTGAACCTAAAACACTATGAAGGTTGCACCCAACCAGTGAGAAATTTATTCTGCGTTTAATTGTACAAACCAGATGAGCCTCTGAACTGACTGGCAGCATTCAGAGCGTATTTTGTTAAGACATTGTTCTACATGTACTTTTTATATGGCTTATATAGGTGTTTGTAAAATAGGCTAGAGGTTGAACTCTATTGTGCTGATTAGAAAGCAGGAAGAAAATCGGAGAGGGTAAGTGCAACTGGAATAAGGCAGACTGCAGAAGTGAGAAGTATACATTAAAGGCAAAGCAATGTTTTGGTGTGAGAAAAAGAAGGCACTCTGACTTAGATTTAGAAAGGTTGATATCAAGTTCTATGTTCAAATAAGTGAATCAACTACAATGCAAAAAAAGAAGATACCTTGTTTGATTTCCATATATATTGTGAATCCAATAGACTACTTAAAAGTTATTATTTTATGTTTAATTGAAAAATAAGTGAGCAGTCTATGGTGGAGAAAGGCAAAAACAACAATGGAAAAAAAGAGATAAGAAGAAAAGTATTAAACAATGACAAAATGTTTTTTGTTTCTCCAGTTTTAATAAAATATTGCTGTTAATAACTAAAATATCAGGTTTAGTTTATTTATTTTGCAAAGAGATAGTTACAATGTTCACTTAATTTTAAATTAATTTACTAGCAATCATATTTCTTCTTACTTATGATTTTATAATCTTACTTTTTGATACAATTTTGAACTTCTATCCATTACTGAACTACTCCTAAATGGAAAAAAACAGATAAGAAGAAAGGTATTAAAAAATGAAAAAATGCTTTTATCTTATATTTCAGTACAAGTATTTTGTTTGTATTTAAGAGGAAAATTACATGAAGTGTTCAATTTTCTTTCTTAACATGGCTGTATTAAAGCAGAACCTGAAGTCTGGAAGAGAAATGTAAAAGCAAAAGTAAGAAGGAAAAGTAAGGTTTGCTTTTTCTAGAGATTTGACAGATTCTCTCTTCCTCTGAGGATTTTCACAAATAGCTACTCTCTTGAAAAGATATTTACACTAAAGAACAAATAAGTTGGCATAGAAGCTGAAATTGAGGGGTTTATTACTCAGGAATAAAAAATCTCAACAATATTTGTGTTTCTGGATGCTCTGAATCATACTGCATCTGCTACAAACAACTTTTTTTTGTTGATTTTTTTACAGCTTCTAGCTTTTGGCTGAACTGCATGTCTTTCTGGCTTTTTTTCCAGTTTGTACTGAAATAAATTCTTTCAGTATGTCTCCTTGGGGTTCCTCTTTCTTATTGTCTTCCTCTTTCCACTACCTCCCCTCTATCAAAATCACCCAACCAGTGGGTAGTCACGCTCACATTCATCATGAATTTGTCATTAACCTACCTTTTACCCTGTCTATAAAACAGCAACATTATTGTCCACTACTGCTAAATCTCCTTTGTCCATCTTAACATCTGGACTTGGAGAAACCCAGTTCTACATTGGAGAACCAATTTATTTCCCTTGTTGCTTCTTCAACCTTCAGCTGACTTTCGCATTCCTAGTGCACAAGTACGCAGGAGCCATATAGGAAGCAGGGTATTTGTACTCCTCACTTGCTACCTATGTGACAAAAAGTAAAATAATTAATGTGTGCATGTTCTATAATTCTTTCCACTGTCACCTAGTAATTTGGATACACTCGTATAAACAGGATACAAATAAAATTTATTATTTCCCCAACTGTTTACATCCTGACTAGGTTCCTATAACTCACCAGACTTACGTGAAAGTTACTAGCAATAAAACTTACTTTCCCAATGTTTAATTTCGAACAACATACATTACTTCAGCCAATTCCAGCTGATTAAAATGACTGTAAGTTTGCATAGGATGACAAAAATTTGGACTATATTTTTGAAATATTTTATATATGCTTCTTATATAGGTATGTGTGTGACACTGTTTCAGTCCCACATATGTTCGGGACACCAGAACTGCACACAGTACTCCAAATGAGGTCTCACAAGAGCAGAGTAGAGGGGCAGGATCACCATCTTTGACCTGCTGGTCACACTTCTTTTGATGCAGCCTAGGATACATTTGGCTTTCTGGGCTGCGAGCACACACTGCTGGCTCATGTCAAGTTTCCCCTCACGGCTGCTCTTAATCCATTCTCCACACAACCTGTGTAGCTGTGTAAATGTAGCTGTGCTTGGGATTGCCCTGACTGAGATGCAGTGCCTTGCACTTTACCTTGTTGAACTTCACAACGTTTGCACTGGCCCAAGTGTGTCAAGATCCCTCTCAATTGTGTCAAGGTCCCTCTGCATGTGTTGATCACACCACACAGCTCAGCACCTGGGGAGTTTCTGACTCTTGTAAGTGATCATTAATAAAACAATTAGTAGTTTGCAGAAATACTCTTAGCAATGTCTTTTCTATCATTGTATGCCCTCAGGCAAGTCACTGTATTTCTCCTTACCCAAATGAATCTATATGTGAAACAGATGCCCATTCCCTCAGTGAAAAGCAGAACATGCGTTAATTGGTCAGGAACAAAAAAGGTTAGATCACATGCACCCATGGACAAGCACTAAACCAGTCACTGCATATGCTTGAAATCATGAAAGTATTTTCACATCTGCGGACATAGAATGCCATATTTATTATCAGTGCTGGGAATGTTTATGCTTTATCATAAAATGATGTAAAGCCAAGTTGTTTATGTTCAATAATTTAGAACCATCTGTTGTGGAGAAAAAAGGTAACTACTAAGTCAGCCTGAGGTCAGAGATAAAGTATGACTTGAAGTGTAGAGGGCAAACATAGACTTTTTCTGTTGAGGCTAGATTACCAATAAGGTAAACCACCCATGAGACATGCAGATGGGAAGTGACTAACAGAAGCTTCAAGGTGAAGCAGCTTCCTCTAAACTTACTAAATTGCTATTTTTATTTTTGTAGGCATCCTGAAACATCTATCAGCATTTATAAGGGGGAAAAAAACATTTAAAAAATAGACAGATGACAAAACAGTGGTTTACTATGTAAAGAATACCTTGTAAATAACATAATGACTTGCTCTGATAGCAAATTTTGAGACCCATTTACTTAGGACATTAAGCAGAAAATACACATAGCCTTATGAAAATGTAGTTGAAATATTAACGTTTCAACTGTTTAAATGAAATTATTATTTTCTGCATGCTTACATATTAAACGCATAATATATAAAGTGTTATAATACATTCCTATTCATTAATGCACACTCTTAATAGCTTGTATTTCCCATGAGGGTGTTCTTAGCAAACATTTTTCTCTTTCTGGCTTGGTGCCAGGTTTTGTTGGTACTTCCCTCAAGAGATGTCTATATATTAATACATAGAAATTTATAAAATATTTTCCTGTCCTACTTATCTTAATGCCTTATTGTCCTATTGTGCTACAACAAACTTATAGCCTACTAAATCCTTCCTTTGATCTTTTACACTAACTAAAATGGGCATTGAATCAGCAATTTTGTTTATATGTCTGTGATCTCAAACCTAGGTATAACCAATTAGTGCTGACTTCAACTTTGTATGTCTAGTAACATTGCAACATCTTGTTCTGTGATTAAATATGACCACTAATATGTTTCAACCTAAATACATAGGCCTTTTCTTTTCTAGGTTTTAATGAGAACTCTTTGAGAATGAAATCTTTCCTTGAAGAGGTATAATTCATTCGTCTTTAATGTGGTGGTTTTGCAGCAGCTTTATTTACCTCACATTCATACTGATGATGTTTGAATTGTTACTTAAGTAACAGCACCTAGAATAACAGATGAAAGCATTTTTACATTGCTGTAAAGCACAATGAAAAATGTTTGATCCCTTGCATCAGTGTTGTGTTTATAGTAATTACAAACCCCATGCAAAACCAAACCATACTGAGCAGTCCATTCTCTTTATATGTGCATGTTGCATTTATATCTCTTGTGGTTTAGCACAGCAAGCAGCTAAGCACCCTACAGCTGCTCACTCACTCCTCATTCTGCAGTGGGATGGGGGAGAGAATTTAAAGAAAAAAAAATAAAATTCATGGGTTGAGATGAAAACAGTTTAATGGGACACAAAAGACAGGGAAATTAATAATAATGATAATAGTGATAATAATAACAACAACAACAAACAACTAAAGCACAATGCAATTGCTCACCATCCGCCAACTCTATCTCAGCCAAACCCAGACACATTTCTTCTTATTTAATGTGCCTAATTTCTAAGGATATCTAAGTTCTCTGTTAAACAGGATATAAGATAGAGTTTTATTTTTGCGCAGACACTTCTAATCCTGATTATTCATAAAAGTTTTTAAAGTGCGAACATTGCAAGTGGATTTAGAGTATCTGAACTGTAATTACTGTCATTAGTGCTGTACCATCTGCATCTTTCAGGAACCAGAAGATTGAACTAATCACCAATAATTGTTTTCAAGATGTTTAGCACATCTTAAATTTAAACAGCAAAACAAAAGCTTATATTTGGCACTAATTTCTGCCAAAGTTGTCTTTTTCCAACATCCTATGTCTACACTGGTTTGATGTGCTGGATTAAGATCTACGTGAGCTTCTCCACTAGCTGAAGTCTGATACACAGTTTTGGAAAGTGTTTGATGGTTTCTGTTTTCTATTTTCCCCTCAGTACCCCACATTACAGAGCCATTGTATATATCATTGCAGGAGATCAGATACCTTGCTGGGACCATAGCATGGAAAATGAATTACTTTCCAATACAAACACAGTGATTCCTTTTTAAATCACTTCTTGCAGTCACTGAAGAAATGGCTGGGGAAAGTTTTATCTGTGTAAATCTATCACACCTGACACAAAACGAACAGACCACCTCAGATTTAATAATTTCAGAAGCTAACGCAGTGATCTAAGATAAAAGCATTTTTAGCTAATGTATAGGTATGTGCTTTTAATAATTTTACTCTTCACTTTGTCTAAGAGCCACCTTACTTTTTAAGGTTCCTAAAAGTATTTGACAATCCTTATTCAAAAATTACTGTAACATAGTACTTTTTTTCAAATACAAATGTACTTAATTGATAAATTCAATATTTCCATATAAGACCACCAAAAAGAAAATGGCTTGATGAAAATGAATATTTTAATACCCTTTAAGAAATGAAAATTCATATTTTTTTCTACAGGTTTCTTAGTATTTTTTTCCTTTGCTTTTTGACTATTAAACTTTGCTCTTACAGGCTGCACACTGCATCTGATGCCTGTTCATATGTAGAGCTGCTTTTGCGGAAAGACACTTTAGACTGTAAACTCCTTAGGGCAAATGTATTATGCCCCCAATTTTTTTTTCTAGATTCAAAACAATCTGCTGATATATCATCCTTCAGGGTCTTAGTGATATTGGGCAATCTTGCCCAAAATTCTGCTGATAAAGAATATGTATGAGAAGGTTCTGTCCTTTTCAGTTTTTCATTTTTATAGCATGGTTAAAACACAGAGCAGCCTGAGTTATTAAATAACAAAGATAAACTCATTACACACAAGGAAATCACCTCAGTTATTTAGGAAACATCCTAAAGCCTGGGTGAGGCTTAAACCACGACACCTACCAAAGCAAACCCTGAAGTGTTCAGACCTATTCATTCATGCTGTCCGACACAAACCAGCTGTACCTAAAATAAATTTTATATGTGTTGTATTCACGGCTTCTTCATCTTGTGAAGAGCAGGGTCACAGCCTCAGTTTGACTTTAATGAAGAAACAGTCCCAATTCAGTATTGTCATAATATAATAAGTAACTAACAGCTCTCTACCTCCTGAATGGTAGAATTGACACTAGTATTTTATTGCTGATCAGGAAAGGACTTCTGAAGCAAATCACTTAGTCATTTTTGGTTGCTTTGTGCCATGCAATGGTTTTGGACAACAGGAAACAGCAATATGACAAGGGGTAATGGGTTTAAACTAAAACAGGGGAAGTTCAGGATAGATATAAGGAAGAAGTTCTTTACTGTGAGGGTGGTGAGGCACTGGAACAGGTTGCCCAAAGAAGTGGTAAATGCTCCATCCCACGCAGTGTTCAAGGTCAGGCTAGACAGAGCCTTGGGAAACATGGTCTAGTGTGAGGTGCCCTTGTCCATGGCAGGAGGGTTGGAACTAGGTGATGTTAAGGTCCTTTCCACACCAAACCATTCTATGATTCCATGATTCTATGAAATAAATTCCTCTTAGATCAAGTGAAATGGAGTGATTAAGTACTCTGAGAGATCACCTAGTATTCTTCAGCTATTAACATGTTCAGGACATGGAATCAGACTAGAACTACTATAACCCCTCACCCTGAGATATACAGTGCCCAACACCGACTCTGTTGCTGTCTTATATCCACTTCTATTGCACTTCACCAAAGATTATAAGCACAGATAATTCCATAAATCACATAAACACTTTTTTTTAATGGAATCACAGAATCCTTTGGGTTGGTAGGGACCTCTACAGATGACCTAGTCCAGCACTCCTATTCAAAACAGGGCCAACTATAGCAGTCTGCTTAAGTCTATGTCTAGTCACACACTATCTCTACAGATGGAGACTCCACAACGCCTCTGGACAGTCTGTGCCAGTGTGTAGCAACTCTCGGAAAAAAATGTTTTATTGTCTTCAGGTGGACTTTAATGAATTTCCGTTTATGTTCATTGCTCCTGGTTGTGTCACTGGGTACTCTCTTCTTCATTCCCTCCCATTAGACATTTATACACGTTGGTAAGATCCTTCCAAGCCTTCTCTTCTCCAGACTGAACAGTCCTAACTCTTTCAGATTTTACTCACGTCAGGTGCTCCAATCTTCTGTGTAGCCCTTCACTGGACTCACTCTAGTCACTCCATATCTTTCTTGTACTGGAGTATCCAGAACTAGACATAGTACTCCAAATGTCACCTCACCAGCACTGAGAAGAGGGGAAGGATCACCCTGCTAGACCACCTGGTAACACTTTTCCTAACACGATGTGGGATGCTGTTGGCCACCTTTGCTGTGATGGTGCACTACCAGCTTAGTTTGTTGTACATCATGACCCCCAGGGCTTTCTCTGCCAGTCAGCTTTCCAGCTAGTTTTTTTAACAGGTATAGAACCTCTTTAAGAAAAAGGCATTTCTTGTTTTGCAACAGCTCAAAAGTTCTGGCAGTGGAATCTGTTATAAAAAATTTTATTAATTTTTATGTATCTGGGTAGTAGCATACTGGTTTGAGTATTAACTCAACTGAATCAGCCCAACCTCTTGGAGGCATAAAGCCAGTTAATTAAATAAAACATGTTTTGAGCGTTGTTTTAATATGCTTTGTTATTCAACCATGCAAACTCAACAGTGAACTATTTATTAATTCTTTTTTTCCTTGGTTTGATTTTTAAAATTTTATCCTGTTTGTCATGTTTGTCACAAATTCTTTTTTTTTTTTTCCCCAGTAGAAATCTTACATTATTTGCTTCCAGGGGACAATAGCAACATAAAGAACAGAGCATGAGACCAGTCAAAAGCAGAAAATGCTGTCCTTCAGCATTTAATTGGTAATGAAATCTAGAGCCCTGAAAATGAAAGGACACTAAAATGTGTTAGTGTATTGCAAAGTTATTGCATACAAAGCCTCACACCTTAACTTTGAAAGCTGTATTCTTAAATTTACAGATTTAGAAAAATAGCAAACACTGATTTTCTTTAGCAGGGAGAAAGATATAAATGTCAGTCATGGCATTTTATCTAAAATATGCATTAATTTGATCTAAAATATGTATTTTGAGCAAGCAGTTCAAATTTGCAGCTCGATCAGCAGAATTAGAATGTCATTGATCACAAAATTATAATAAAATGAAAACATGATGCGTATCATTTTATAAGGATTTTTCATTCTTACACATGTTATGCCATCTGTATTACCCCTAATATTTTTTATACTACATTTTTTAAAGAAATAACTTCTATTTTCTTTCACTTAGAAATACTAGAATCTAATATATTGCACACTGGGGACCTCAAAAAAAATAATAGTAGCAGTTTATTCTCTCCTTTTGGATTCATTGTCGTATTTACAGGTAAAACCAGTTAAAGCAACACCTTCATTATAAAGGTATTTTTTTTCAGTTATTTTCCAATGGGAAGATGAAGTTTATTGACAAAAGTTTAAAGCAAGGGAATGCTACTGTAGTAAAGGCATCTCTACCCAGTAGCACTAACGCAACATGAAATTTAAAGGTAGTTGTTAGTTCACACCTATCATGGGCAAATGTTTGGAATTTAGAAGTAGCTTACAGCTACTTCTATAGTTATGTTTCTGTGTATTATAACAAAAACATATAGCTATATTTCTATTATATATAAAATATCTGCCATATTTTCCACCTCTAGTGGTTATTGCATAAATATCCACCTACCTTATGCCTATTTACTGAAAAAAATTAAAGCTTGTTTTTCCTTTAGAACAAATAATATGTATGATTTTTTGGAATGTGTTACATGTATTATCACATATCACATGTATTGTCAGAGAATTTAAAGACAACAAATTTAAGCACGTAGTGATTCACAGATGGGAAATCTGTAATACCTAAAAAGCTTTAGGATGGAAAATAATATATTGAAAAACTGGGGCTTTTCAATTCCAAATGAAATGTATATTGCATAAATGTTTTGAAATACATGATCTGTGAATTTTAGTGAGAAATCATTACAATTTCAGAGGTCATATATTTTTTTGCCAGTAGGGAAGATAGTTTAACATATCCGCAAACACACTTGGGACACAATGATTAAAAATATAGTTCAGCCATATGAGATATATGTTATATATGATGAAAATAAAACAACTGAATAATTCCTTCAGACTAATTGTCCTTCAATATTTTGACCTCCAATTCAGCTGCACTGTTACTGCTGTCAATCTCCATTACTTAGTTTATAAAATTAGACATTATTACATACTTAGGTATGATCTCTACAGTCAGGGTTTTTTTTAATTAAGAAGAAACTAAGACAGACTTAAAGAATTATGTATTTCAGATCCATTTAAAATAAGTGGAAAGACAGCTGTCAGCTGTGGAATATATAAAGTCAACACTTGCTCTTTGATTATTGGAACATGCAATCAAAAAAGTAAACAAAAAGACTATTTCTCTTAATAAAGATGACATATTGCTTTTAACATATATACACTTACGATCTGTTTGTTTATAGATACAATTAGATGAAATTTCCTGCAGGAAAAAAAAAAATCTCCAGGAAAAAGGCATTATCTATGCTCATGTAAATTAATCTGTGGAATGGAATTTAAGGAATCACTTTGACAGCTTGAATTGGCAACCTTCTAATGAGCAAGCAGCAATAATGCTATGTGACTTTGGTGATCAGACACACTCAGCTATTTAGTTGAAGACAGTAAAAATCCAAAATCTTAGATAATTTTTTCTTGAAGAATTGATGCAAAAATACATTTGTGCAACCCTTTTACCAAGCAAACTTTCTTTATGTAACAAAAAAGAGTGAAAAGTGTAAATGATTTACTCAGGAAATTACATGACTAAAAAACTAACTTTCATCCTGAACAGAATACTATACCAAATCTTCTCATGTCTTGTTTATTCCTAGATTAACTATATACTCGTGGATATGAGGGGGAGAGAAAAGCTTACAAACATCTGAAAATGTAGGCAAATCTGTATATTCCTAACTAAAACAAACTCAAATTTCTCTTGAAAATGAAAAAAAAAATCTCCATTGTTTACTATATTGTCATTCTTATACAAGATGAGAACTATGATAGAAATAAATACTTTGATTACATACTGATTCAACAGAATCAATCAGAAAAAAAGTTGTCCTTTCTCTTAGGTCATTCATATATAAGACTATATCCTCATTTAAAGTTTGACTGACCTAACTGCTTTTCGTTGCTGCTGGGTTTTTCTGTTAAAATGAGCACTCCGCCCTTTGAAATTTTAATTTATTTTCTTTTCATTAAGTTATTTTATTGGCCCTAAACTAGGGTGAAGTGACAGATACTTCAGCACTGGAACCTTAAATAGCATAATTAGAGCAGGGATTCAAATCTGGCATTCTTTCCCTTTTGTTCTTTAAAAGCATTTTTTAAATTTTATCAATTAGGACTATTTTGTGTCTTCTGTACATCGTTTGTATTATTGTTTACAAATATTTATAGAAAATAAAAGGCAATAGAAGCTCACAGAACTACAGAAGAGAAGGTTTATAAATTAATGTTTAGTTAGTGTGATTTGCCATAATGAAGCTGTTACTGTTGTTGCCTGTGTCAAAGCGTACTCAGAATGTAATCCTTGGATTATAAACACAATAGACCACAGCAGATCCTGCGGTATAAAAAGCTGCTGATATGCATAAAACCCAATCTTTGTTTGGATAATTATTCTGTGTAAATTTAGAATGTGAACTGCTGACACTACCAAAGGTACTGTTGGTTGGATATCAGAGTAGAAGATGTTACAGGATTTTGCATGTGTTAGCATTAATTGACTATCATGTCTGTCAAGCAAATAAACCCCCGCATAATCGAATTAAACAGGGCACTAGAACTGACTTGAATGAAATCATGAGAAAATGTAGCTGTAATGTGGGAATTTATAAAGAGACTTTCATACAAATTTTCTTCATGAACACTGGTATAAGGTCACATTTCAGTGTACTTGGTTTTAATCTGCATTTTGGATTCTTTGTGTGCAGTAAGCTTCTCAAGAAGAGTTTTCTGAAAAGAGAATTACCTTTTCCCTTGAACTGTTCTAAAATGCCTGCATCTTACTATTTTATTTTTATGGTGGTTTTACACTGATAAGTTAAACTGCTATAGGAGTGGTTTTGTGTGTGAAAAGGTATTTGCATTTAGTATAGTGTGGGATTGTATTTTTTGTTTTGTAATAAGTAACTTTTTTTTTTTTTTTTTTTTACCTAGACACAGATGATTATTTTTTTTTCAGCTAGATGTTTTGAGGAACAAATATGTTTTTTGGTTGGGAAAGAAAGAGAACATAAAATAGTAGCAAACTTGTAACTGCATTTCTGCAGTATGGAAACCTAACTATTTACCTGAGTGTTAGCTTGAGCAATGAAACTTTGGTCAATTGGGCCAACAAAGTTACAGTGCTTCCTGCCATAACACTCAGCATATAACAATAAATGACTGTAATAGTTGCTGTTATCACTCACTGAACAGACAGAAAGTCATGCTTTATGAAGGGCACCTTGAGGAGTATGGACACTAGTGGGTTAGCAAATGAAAGCTTGTGAAGGAAGTCATCAAAAAAATCAAGAGTAAAAATGATGGAGGCCTGGTCTTCAGAGGATGGCTGATAGAAAGCAGTGAATAAAGTCTTTACTGTGCTTTGCTTGCATACCCAGCTTTTGCTTTGCACATTAAACTGTCCTTATTGCACCTCAAAAGCTGCTGCACTTCTGATTCTCTCCTCCATCCTGCTTGGGGGGAATGAGAGAGTGGCTGTGTGGGGCTGAGCTGCCTACCATAGTTAAACCACAGCAACTCTTTAGACATTTGGGGTTTTATTTTTTTGCAACAAGAAAGCCTTTTTAAATTTGATTTGCATTTTTTTCACATTCAAACTACTTCAGAATCACTATGTTCTGGTATGTCAGCCTGTGTCAATGATCTGCGTTATTTGTTCTTAGATTCTCTGCTATTCAGAGATTTCTTAGCTGCCACCATTTGTTTATTTCTGGATCACTGACAAAATTTCAGTGGAGGGTGAATCCCAGTAATAGCTGTCCCTTGCAAAACTGTATGACATTACACTGAAATACACCAGCTATCTAGCCTCTCTCTGCTTTCTGAAGATCTATGGATCTTCTGAACAAAAGCCCATGTGCTTTCAAATAAAAGAATAAATTCAAACACAGACTGAAATTTATGTTGGAAAATTGTCTAAGTATTTACTGAGGCCATCAACTTTTTCTCACCCAGGGGAAGATTGGATATGAGGAAGAAATTCTTTCCTGTAAAGGTGGTGAGGCACTGGAATGGGTTACCCAGGGAACCTGTGAATGCTCCATCCCTGGCAGCGTTGAAGGCTGGGTTAGACAGAGCCTTGGGTGGCATGGTTTAGTGGGAGGTGTCTCTGCCCATGGCAGGGTGGTTGGAACTAGGTGATCTTAAGGTCCTTTCCAACCCTAACTATTCTATGATTCTATGATTCTTAGCATTTGTTTCCAAATTTAAAATTAAAATGTGATAGTTAACTATAGATGTACAGAGACATGAAAGAATTAAGAGAGTCTTAGCCAAGCAATTGACATGACTTGAACTATGTGCCATAAAAAAGAGTCATATACTATGAATAAGACCTCTGCAAGCTTGAAATAGAATCACAGCAAAGCTCACACCTCCAATGACATTGTATGTACGGTGATTCCTGTGAGACTTTTCATCACATTCAGAGATGACCTCTATTACTGGGCTCTTTCTTGACAATTCTGCTGGGAAAAAAAAAATCTAGAATGTTATGCAATTGCAAGCAGAATAATATAAAAAAAAAAGCAAGTTAAAACTTATACTCAGAACTCCACAGTAGGTGGACCAGTGGTCAAATGGTCAGTTATTTGTCAGCATAGTGCTTTTGGACAGATCTCATCTGGCAGCATAGCACATCAGGAAAAAAGGAAGGGAGGGAGGGAGAAACGGAAAAGCAATGAAGGAAAGGAGGGAGGGAGGGAGGGAGGGAGAAATGGAAAAGCAATGAAATAAAGGAGAGAGGGAAGGAAAAGCAATGGAGGGAGGGAAGAAATGAAAAGGAAGGAAGGGAGGAAGGGAGAGAGGGAGGGAGTAAGGAAGTATGTATGTAAGGAAGGACGTAAGTAAGAAAGTAAGTAAG
>JARCZZ010040984.1:0-13575 GCA_030323915.1 Brotogeris chrysoptera
GGAAGCAGAGACAGGACACCTGACCCAAACTGAGCAGAGAGGTTATTCCATACCACAGCACGTCATGTCCAGGATGTAAAATTGGAGAGCAGAGACCCAGAAGGTGGGGGGTGCACTGTGGGGGTTTGCTGCTGGGTCAGACTTGGTATTGGGTGGTGAGCAGTTGTATTCCCTTTCCTTGTATTTCTCTTGTCATTATTATTATTGGTGGTAGCACTAGTGGTTTTGTGTTATACCTGAGTTACTGAACTGTTCTTATCTCAACCTGTGGGAGTTGCATTCTTTCAGTTCTCCTTCCCATCCCTTTGGGAGCAGGGGGGAGAAAGTGGGGGGAGTGAGTGAGCGGGCTGCATGATTTACAGCTTAAACTACAGCAAGTGTACATGGTAGAATGCTCACTTGCGTATTTTTTTTGTGGCTATCCCTCTGATGCTGTGATAAAAAAATCTAACAATGTGAATGGTTTGATTTGAAAGGGCCCTTAAAAATTATGTAGGTCCAGCCCCTGCTGCCATGGGCAGAGGCACCTTCCATTAGGCCAGGTAGCTGAAAGCACCATTCAACCTGGCTTTTAACACTGCCAGGGATGGGGTGGCCACAGCTTCTCTGAGCAGCTTGTTCCAGTGCCTCACCACTGTCACAGTAAAGAACTTCATACTAATGTCTAATCTATGCAAGCCCACCTCTCAAGCTTATACCCTCAACAGGTCCCTTTGGATGGCATCGCTTCCCTCTAACATGTTGACCACACAACACAGCTTGGTGCCATCAGCAAACTTGCTGATGGCACACTCAATCCCACTGTCCATGTTGCTGACAAAGATGTTGAACAGTGCTGGTCCCAACAGAGTCTCCTGAGGATTATCACTTGTTACTGGTCTCCATTTGGACGTTGAGCTGTTGACCCCAGCTCTGAGTGTGACCATCCAGCCAATTTGTTATCCACCGAGGGGTCCATCTGTCAAATCCATGTCTCTCCAGTTTAGCTATGAGAATGTCATGCAAGACAGAGTCAAATGCATTGCACAGTGTGAGGTAGATGAATGTACGTGCCTTCCAGAGCAAAATGTGCAGAGATTGGGTTAGGTTTTCCTGTGTCTCAGTAGTGGTGATGTAGGAGCTATGTGCTCCGTTTCAGCCTGACATTAAACTGATTAAGTTTAAAAAAAAAAAAAAAAAAAAATGTGCTATGCAGCTGAAAGCTTCTCAAGGGGCAGTTGACCACCCAGAGGTCGCTGCTAGGAGGAGGATTTTGTGCATCTGGCTTAATGCCCTTATGCCGTTTCAGCATTTGCTAGCTGGCATAGCTCAGAAAAATGACATAAACCAAATCTAGCAGAAAGTTGTGGAGGAGGTTTGGGTTTTGTGGGGTTTTTTTGTGTTTTTTTGTGTTTTTTTTTTTTTAATGGGGTTTCTTTTTCTTTTTTGGGGGGGGGGAATGGGCGGTGCCTCTGCTGCTTCAATGAGTTGAAAAGGCTTGCAGAGGGTCTGCTGAGTGCTCGGGGAAGGTAGTAACACTGCAGGAAGGCAAAGGGAGACCTCTCCCTCCAGGTTGCAGTTCCACCCAGAACTGCTTCTCTCTTCCCAGGAATCCAAAAGACAGTGATCCTTCCCTTCCTGTGTGTAAAGAATAGATCTCTTTGCAAAGTGTCTGGTGTCTTGACTACTAGCCTGGGGGTTAACAGTTGTTGTTTTGCAATAGTGTTGCAAAACAAACAAAACATTTAGCTGGTTTAGTATAAGGAGGCCTTCAGAATTGTGAAATAAATGACCAAAGATCCCTTTTCATACTGGGTATGGTTGAATTTAGTCCTGCTATGTGAAGTATACATCAGTGGATATACCCAAAAGCATATTCACATTTTGTAAGGGTTATGAATTACAGCAGTGATGTTGCTATTAAGAAAACTTCATTTTGCTAAAAGTGGTATTTAACTCCCTAATTTTGAAATTATTTTTTAAATTGTCATAAGCATATGCTTGAACATCATCCCAGCAGAGTACATTGCAGTTCTCTGCAGGAAACTTGTCATTTTGTGATTGACACGATTTTTTTATTAGAGAGAGGGACATAAGTAAATGCACAGGAACTTCATAGAAGGGCTTTTCTAGTACAACAGGTTTCTCATTAGATACTCTAGGATTCTGCCCATTGAGAAAATATTAAGAAAATCTACAACTCAATAACGTAAATATACAACTCAATATATAATAATAAAATATAGAATTAAATGAAAAAATCTGTATCTCTAATAATTGTTATTAGCAGCAGCAGTAGATGCTGGTAGTAGTAAATGGTGGCTGTCCTGCTAAGCTTGTATTTGCATGCATTCTGAGTATGATTGCACAAAACCAATAGCCAATACACTGTTCTCTGTGTACAGTGCTGTAACATGATGTTTTAGTGAACCATAAGGCATTAAGGCAAAAGGTGTTGTTTGTAGACTTAAGATGGATATGTTGGTACATTAAAGGTCATCTACACCATTTTGTGGTGTTCTGCACTGAATGGGCTTTATAGTTTAAAAACATATTTGGGAGACTAATTATGTTGCAGAGCTTTGTCGTGTACTATGTGACTATGAGAAGGGTCTTGGAGAATGGCATTCAGCAGAAATACCTTAATTCCAAATTTTTACCGCTATAAATATATTGGCATTAGTCGCATGTTCTTGTGCTTTTAGACATTCATGTCTTTTACACTCTCTGGTATGGGCCTGCATGGTCATGGCAACCAAGCTTACTGCATCATGACCTGAGGTGTTACATTTTTAACCTTCATTGAAACACTCTGTTAGTCATCCTTAGCTGACCTGACTAAATTAGTCTTTTAATGGTATACTTAAAACCTGTGGACTCAGTTTTTTGTGGTGTTTTTCAGTTGGGAGACATGTCTTCTCAAAACTGTGGAAAAGTCTGTAAGAAGCTTATGAAGCTTCTGGCGACCAAGTTGCTTGGAGTCTGACCATCCAGCCTGCTATGTCAAAACCAGTGAACTGTCTTGTTGGATATAATGGTTCTTGTGCATTATGTATGTCTTTCCTCTCCAGAAGGAATGCATCTAGAGCGCTGTTTTCTATAAAGAAATACAAATATGTAAATGTATTTAATTATATACATATAAATGTATTTATAGATTTCTGTGGTAAGTTTAGTGTTTCTAGGAAGCAGCAGACTTGCAGTGCATATGTTGTCACCTTCCTGCAAATGTGCAATAAGGTTTAATGCAAACCAAAATTACTGGATTTGCTGTATGCATGAAAAGCTTTCTTAGTATGTGCTGTAGGCCTAATGTTTTCTGAAAAGCACAAAACCATTGTATGTACAAAGACCAGTGAGGGAAAATGCATGAAGCAGGGCTTCTCTTAAAGCTTTGCACTTATTGTGCATGGCTAAAAAGCATATCGCCCTGCATTGTCCCAGTGTGGGACAACAGAACATGCTTACTGCAATTGTGTTTAGTATTTATTTAAAGTATTGTAGAAAAAAGCTTGGATAAAGGTAATTTTTTCCTTTCCTTTTATTTTTTTTTTATTTTTTTTTTTCCCCTTCTATAACACTTTTTCTGTAGAGATCAAATTTCCTTTTATGAATTACATGGGTAACTTGCCTTACTTGCCAGAAACCAAGTTCATTCCTGGTTTTATTTCTTCACAATACTGTCACCTCTGTATGTTTTCTGCTCTCTGTCAGCATTAAAGCATCCTGGTACAATCTTTGCTGCTTAAGTGCTTCCTCTAAGTTGTGCTCTATATACTCAGGCAATTTTTGGGAATGGAGGAAGGGAGCTACTTTTATTTCTTGCATATTTACTAGCAGCAATCACCAATTATATCACTTTTCCAGCAATCACTGTATGGTATTGTTTTGCCACATTTCACTGATTCTGGTCAAGCAGAATGACTGCAAAGATGTATACCCATTTCCAGACAAGAACTGGAATCTGTCCCGAATGTTGTGTCCCAATTGCTGGTTGTACCTATTGCTTTATTTCAAGCATTCTAGTATTCTTTTTTCCCCGTAAGACATTTAGCTTTCTGTGACCAGCTTACTGCATTTGAAAGATCAAAGAAAAAATGTGCATGACTACTATGTCCCTTGGTCGGTATTTGGTGGATCTTAAGAAAAAAAACTAGTAGAAAGATACATTTGAATTTGGTGACTCATGTTTAAGAGTCCTGTTTTTTCCCTCTGCCTAACATAATTTTACAACTTGTTTGTCAAGTGTGTAGCGTGTGCTACAGATTCACTCCATTTTTACTTCATTAAAAAAAAAAATCCACCTCTATGCCTCTCTGCAAGGCTCTGAATCATATTTGCTAGTGCATCCTACCAACACCCCCTCTCCAGTGGCTGTAACAGTGTTATAAATTGCATCATCCTTTTACAGGGTCACAGGACAGTTTTAATTTTGCTAAATGTCACTGATGTGATGTTGCACAGCTACACAAAAAGGGAAATTGAGGTAAAATGGGGCTAAATAGGATTGATACAGAGACCAAAGGCACAAAAGGTAAGGGAGTTTCCCTGCTGTGGTCCAGCAGAGCTCAAGGGGTCTCACTTAGGACCACTATTTGTAGGGTTGCAAGATGATTTGCTTTAGCCATTTGTAAATTTCCTTTCTGGCCGCAACCGAAATTGTTAATTACAGGAATTTCTGAGATGGTAGAGTTAGCCTGGAGATGGAGGGATAAGGGGGAGGGTGGGGAACTGGTATCACCACCACAGCAACCATCACTTCTCTGTATGATGTCAATGCCAGCCACTCAAAACAAATATCCTGGAGCTGGGAGACATATACTAAGAAAAAGCAAAGGAAACCTGAGTCCTGATGCTAGTGGTGGGTGGATGGTGGTAATAATTCCAGTGATAGTGTTTTAGCAGTAGTAGTTTCAAGGTATAAAAGGTCACATAAACTTGTATAACCTTTGGCTTTTATCATATGTCAGGAACAGAGGAAACTGTAAAAAGTTTTTATTGTATGAAATGTCTCTCTCATTTTCTCTTCTCCCACCTATATAAGTTAGTTTAATAAGAGATAATACCTCTTTGGTATATTGTTGAAGCTTATAACTTCATAATGGGTCTGAAGTTGGTATCATTGGGAAATTAATTAAAAGGGTAGGGGAAAGAATAATTCATTGAACAAGTGAAAACAGTAGGAATAGAACTGAACAATAAACCATTGCCATTTCTACATTTACTTAGAATTTTTGTACTACCACAATTTTGAGCAGGTATACAGAGATTTATTTTAAATACATCCGTATATGTGAAAAGGAATGAAGTTTAACACTAGTGTGTTTTCAATCACGCTATATTTAATTATAAGGTACGTGCCCACGTTCAGACATTTTGAGAGCATATCTTCCTGTGACAGCCTAGCACCTACTAGCTTGTAAAAAGATGGTAATAGAAAGTACAAATGGCCAGTAGGTGGCATTGGGGCCCCACAATTTCAGAAACCTTAGCCTGTCAAAATCCCCTGCGTGCTGTTAAGAGTTGTAGGATCAGGTGGCCTGGCTGTATTTTTCCACTTCGGACGCTTTCATGTTTAGATGCATGTCTTGGTTAAAGGAGGATATTGTATCATACCAAATAGTTCAGAGAGGATGCAATTTTATTCCTAAAAGCTGTTGAGTCACATCAGGCCATTATACAGAATGAGGAAATTCCGTTTGGATAGTGACAGATTTTGTGTTTTGGTTTTTTTCTGTCAGTTTGCGGGGTGCTTGTTTCTTTTTGTTTGCTTGTTTGGCATGTTGTTGGGTTTCGTGTTTGTTATTTTCTGTGTGGTTGGTTTGTTTGTTTGTTTTGTTTTGTGCTCCAGCTTAAAAGTGGTATGCTTTTTACATGGGCTAAGTATTTTTACTGAACATAGTGTCTAAAAAGTAAGGAAATTGTTGCTGTGCTTTAAAGCATATGCTAGGCTAATAAAGGGCTATTACTGTGTTGTCATGGTTTAAACCTAGCCAGTAACAAAGTACCATGCAGCTGCTTGCTCAACATCCCCCTTCCAAATTGAAAGAATATAAACTCCATGGGTTGAGATAAGAACAGTTTAGTAACTAAAATATAGCAATAATAGGAATAATACCAACAATAACAATACTGAACATAAAAATAGGGAATGATGGAGAAAAAGATAAATGAAAATGCAGAAAAGGGCATGATGCTCTATGTTATGGAAGATCCCTTTGGCTAGTTTGGGTCAGGTGTTCTGTCTTTACACCCTCCTGTCTTCTTGTGCCTCTCCTCACTGGCAGAGCATAAGGGACTGAAAAGTCCTTTATTAGGGTAACAACTACTTAGCAACAACTAAAACGTTGGTGTGTTATCAGCATTGTTCTCAGACTAAAGCCAAAACACAGCACTGTACCAGCCACTATGACGAAAATAACTCTATCCCAGCTAAAACCAGAATGTGTATAATTTTCCAGTGCTTTGCTGAAATGGGTAACTCTGCACTCAGAAAGTGTTCTATCTTTGTGTGGTCTCCTATGCTTTCCTTTGTATACATTTAAACAAGGACATTTGAAATTGAATGTCTTTTATCTGAAATGCATCACTAATAGGCTTTTAATGTCCTAATGGATAGACAGGTAGACAGGTGTTTAATGAAACATTGGAAAGGCCAAAGCTCATCTGCTTCTGCCCAAGCCTGCTGGTCCTTTCTCTCCCTCTTCCTTCTGAGAAATTTATTTTGTAAGCAGGTATTGCTCCAAGATGAATTATCTTCAGCCACAATGAAGAAAGTGTTTGTAAATAATACTTCTTCACCTTTTTTGTGATACAGCATGTATCTAAGCAGGGGCAGTACTAGTTCTTTGTTCTAGCTGCAGTATATTATCTATGGTCCCTTAACTTGCTTTTCTCTGGTAATTGATTCTTCCTTTCAGCATTTAATCAGTTTAACAGGTTCAAGTAGCATTGTTCACATTTATGACTCGCCTTCAAGTGAGGCAGCTATTTAATACTGGTAAAGTGGGGGGGGAGTGAAGTAAGAGGTCATCATAAACTAAATGTATTATCTGAGTAGAGGGAGTTTAAAAAAATGCAGAAAAGTTTCAATTTTTTCAGACGGAAATATTAATGTTCTTAAATTGCCTCGCTTTCCTGACTACCATCTTTAGAAGTCCTGCCAGTCTTTCTTGTATAAGACAAGTACTTGTTTTTTCCTGAGTAATACAGGGAAGTATACACTACTAGTCACATTATGCACGTGCATTCCACATATGTAAGACTGCTCTTCTGCGTGCACCAGTCTGCATGTACCTGGCCCAAGGGGCTTTTCAAAACCACTCCTAATGCTCATCACATGCAAGAACTGAAACGAACAGTACGTGGTGGTGTGTGCTCAGTGCCACACAGTGAGAGAGGGTCAAAAAGTTCCTGATAAAGTTGGTGCCATGTAGCAGGGCATGAGTGGAAAAGCATTCTGGATCAGAGACCATGTGCAAGACACTCCAGTTCTGGTGGAAACACAGAAGTAATACTGTTCTTTGCCTCTCATCTGGAAAGTGGAGAGGCTCTTCACACTCTTAGATGCAGCAAGAATTGTCTAAGTTTGGTTTATAAACTGTTTTGATTTGTAAAACAGCATAAACACTTTTACTTGTCATCTATTACTGTGAAGAAATGGAAAGTCCAGATATGTGGAAGAAATTCTTTACTGTGAGGGTGGTGAGGCACTGGAACAGGTTGCCCAGAGAAGTTTTGGAGGCTCCATCCCTGGAAGTGTTCAGGGACAGGTTGGATGGAGCCTTGCACAACCTGGTCTAGTGGGAGGTATCCCTGCCCATGGCAGGGGGTTGGAACTAGGTGATCTTAAGCTCCTTTCCAACCCAAACCATTCTATGATTCCATGATATGGAACTAGGCCTCCAGCCTCAGACATGCAGAAGTTACTGGCTTTTCTTAGGGTAGCTTATCCATTGATACACTGTTCTGAGTTCTTCACTTAGTGTCTATCTGTCCTGGGTTCAGCTGTAGCAGTCATTTTTCTCTTTCTTAGTAGCTGGTGCAGTGCTATGTTTTTGACTTTCAGCCTGGGAACAGCACTGATAACACCAATGCTTTTAGCTACTGCTCAAATGTTCGGTCTGACTTTCTGAGTCTCATGCTCTGCCAGGGAGGAGGGGAAGCCAGGAGGAAGCAGAGACAGGACACCTGACCCAAACTAGCCGAAGAGGTATTCCATACCACAGCATGTCATGTCCAGTATATAAACTGGGGGCAGTTACCTGGAAGGCCCGGATCACTGCTTAGGTCAGGCTGGGTATCGGTTGGCGGGTGGTGAGCAATTCTGTTCTCTTCCCTTGTATTTCCCTTATCATTATTGTTACTGGTGGTAGCAGCAGTGGTTTGTGTTATACCTTAGTTACTGGACTGTTCTTATCTCAACCTGTGGGAGTTATGTTCTTTCGATTCTCTTCCCCATCCCTCTGGAAGCAGCAGGAGGAAGAAAGAGGGCAAGTGAGCAAGCAGCTGTGTGGTTCTGAGTTACTGGCTGAGCCTAAACCATGACACTATCCTGGTATGCTGGGCCATTAGTGTAAATGAAGACTTTGTTCTTCAGATTAGGGAACCAGAAAAAGATGAGGAAATCTGCTGTACTGAGCGCTGATTAAATAAAGCTTGTTCTTGCTTGTTGGTTTTGCAGCTTTGTGTGCAGATCTGTCTATCCTGCTAAACCTTCTTAGGTTAAGGAGTGCTTTCAAGACTAATGGTCTTCCTAGGTTAAGTGAAAAAGGTTTATGTTGTGTATTTCCCTAGGGTTTCTCTTTTATTGCTGCTGGAGGGGAGCTGTCACTTTTTGTGGCCACGTGGCACAGTCTGTTAAACAACCCAGCAACACCTCTCCCCCAACATTTCTTCCTTTAATTCACTAGAAAATGGCATAAGGTGTACTAGTGAACATCTCATCCCCCCTCCCAATTAATAATTGGCAATGGTGACCCCAGATCAATTAAATACTGTATTTTTCTTTGTAGAAGATAATTTGAAGTACCCATCATGTCCTCTCATGTAATATGAAGTGGCCCCAATGACGGAGGCATGCAAGAGAATAATAGTGACAAATATAAGTTTGGGAGAGGAGCAACTCAAAATTTTCATGGAAAAACAAGGGTTGGAATAAAAAAGAAATCTTTGCCACATATATGTAGGTGTTCTTTTGTATAATATTGAAATTTAATGCAAATGCTTTTTTCTGATCCTGATAGCTCCTGTTAAAACTAGATCTCTTAAGTGCTGACAGAAGAAAGGCTGGGTTGTATATTAGGCACTGCAGTATTTAGTGATATTAAAGTAGTTAAAAATTAATAACTGGATTCAGTCTTGTGTAACCAGGTTAAATAAAAGAGCACAAATTTTGCACTGAGCAATGCTGTATGTTATCACCAAAATAATGCAAGGTCTGTTCGTCTGTGGAAAGCTTTATTGCCTGAAGGCCTATCATAGGTTATGCTTGTTGCAGCTTGTTAATTTGTAGTGTATTAAACTGCTTAAAAACACAAACAGTTTTTCTTTTCTCTTTAATCTGTATTAATTGAAGCTTATGAAACAAAAATGTTCATTTAACTTGTTAATTACTTGTTGTCCTACGATATTATTTCAAGGAAACAGATGCTAAATTCAGTACCAGCGCCATGGCCTGCATTTTGTGTTGCTGTTTCATCCCACACTTTTTCTTCAGGTGTCTCCAAATGTGCCAAGGAACATGTTTCTGCAATTCACTGAAAACTCTCAATCGAATCATACCCAGTGCTTATGAGAATTCTGAATGTGATTACACTGATTTAATATTAGGTCTTTGTATGCATGTATTTAGTCCATTGTGGCCACAGCTAGCAATATTTGGAAGCAGAAGAGGGATATGCCAGAGATTAGTCCAGGTTAGTCTCATAGGTTACACTGCTGCTGAGATACATCTACTCTGTAATGCTTTGGCCTCAGATGACGAAAGTCTTTCTAGCTTACCTGGTTTTGACATTCCTGCAGCAGTCTGGAGAACGACTTGTGCTAGGGTTGCAGCTGTGAGATAATTATCTGTCAGTGAATGCAGACCTCTTTTTGTACTCTGGCTTGTGAAGTTCAGACCTCTTTTCGGTATCCTGTCTTGTGAAGTTCTTAGATGTGTGTACTTGTGGTTCCTTCTGCCCTCTGCAAGCTGAAAGTAGAATAGAAGATGGGTGAGTGTAACTGATGTATCTGTTCTAGGTCAGGAAGGTAACTTCTGTCATGTGAGGCTGTCTTAGAGATTTGCTCAAAGGACAGTGGTTTGGGGTTTTTACCACTGGGATAGCATCAGTTGTTGCAGTCACTCAAAAGCAGTGAAAATCTGGCACCTAAGAAGCTCTGCAATCATGAAGTTATTGTGAAATATCTGTCAGGAAGCACATATCTTTTTCTGTTATTGCTGATCTCAGTGCTCTGTCATTTAGGAAATGCAGCGACTGATCTACTTACGCCTGGTGCATGTCTAATAAATACATGTTAGGTGATGTTTTGGGTGCTCTTGCATGGATATTGAGAGAGAAGAAAATAAGTCTTATAACTAAGGCTTACCTGATTTTTAATTTTTTTTTTTTTTTTTTTTTTTTTTTTGAGGAGGAGCTCATGCAAGAAAGTTTAGGTTATAAAGCAAATAATAAGACACAAGGAAAAACCTTAGGGAAATCTTAGGTTTCCTCATTGCTGGTGTGAGGTGAATCCTGGCACTTGTAATCCCTGGGAGGTCTTCTGTGACCTAAATTTTTCTGTCCCTTGATGTGACTTATCACATACAGTGCTTCTGGGACAAGAAGCACTGGCTTTCCAGCTGCTGCCATCTCTTTTTTTAGATGATAGATGGTTGCTGGCAGGGTACTTGAAAATGTCTTAGACTTCAAAAATTTGTGTAAAATATCTACAAAGTGTTCTGAAATTAATGTTTAGAGTATTAAAACCAAAACAAACTAAACACCACCCCCCCAAACCAAAAACCTGCACCAGATGTCACTTAACTGATAATTTTATCAGTCTTAATAACAATGTTTTATTCTATGTAACTTGCAACAGTGGATCCTTTTTCTATAAGCAAATGAAAAACAGTTCTCACACATTGAGTTGCTGGAACATTCCTATAAAGCTACAGGGATCTCTTGTCATGAGCCTTTTCTGCAATACCGAAGCAATGCTTTCTGTCCTTGTGACATGAATTGCAGTAGTTGCCATATGGAGCATAGATAGATAGATGCTCAGTACTGTATTATGCACTGGGTAAGAACAGCACTTTTTTGATAGACATTGAATACACCAAGCATTGTGTACAGATTACTGTTACATCATGGGCTGACAATGGTGTTTATGTGCAAGATGATGCAAACTCTGGGTGTGTTGACTACAGATATTTTCTTGTTCTTTGTGGAATTGAACTTCAAGGTTAACATTGCCTTGAAATAGGATTTTCCATTTATGCCACATCCATGTAATTTTTACAGTTTGCAATATTACTGCATATGTAATGTTTTGCAGGGCTCCAGAAAACATCAAATCTCACACAGGAAATGTACAAATATATTTATAGGTTTTGTTATAAATGATACATGAAATATTTGGTCTCCAGACATCTTGTCGTTAGCTTCGTGTTGCCATGGGCACTCATTAGTATTCCAGGGAGGCCTGGTTGTCATGGTGAAGTGTGTAGTTGTACCGTGTTCCCATGGCAACCTCCACCATTATGTACCTTCAGCAGATCTGCTAGCAAATCTGTTTAGGTAAATCTAAGATAATCTTATGGTAGCGTTAATGTTTTAAATAGCATTACCATCCTTCCCCAAGTGATTAGCATTGCAAACATATTTTATATGTTAATATGGAGCATTGCACCCATTTAACATGGTGTGATATGGACTTGTGGAAAATCATTTCCAAAAAGCAGCAGCAGAGGATAGCTCGACCTCAGAAGAGGTTGAGACAAAATTATGGTGTTGAAGCTGTTTACATTTTTCACATTTTTGTGTGTGTCTGGTTTTGAAACTAAAACATTTCAGAGCTTGCAGCTCCTGCCTTGAATGACCTTCAGCGGTAACAATGCTTCTGTGTACACCGGAGGTCTTTGAAACTGTTTGGAAGGTTTTTGTTTGTCTCTTTTAGGAAGAGAAAGCAAATTACCTTCTGGCTCGCAGCAGCAAGGTATTATTGCTGGTGTGGAACGGTGCTGTAGATGGTTATCTTTGTATCACTAAAATTTTCTGTCTGTTGATGGAGAATTTGTTTTGATGTTGGAGATGTTTAGAAATGTGAAAGATAACATCTGTCGGCTCCTTCCTAATGACAGGCTGTTTACTTGTTCTTAAATTTTGTTCTCTCTTTGTATGTCTTTTAGGTTACGTAATGTACCCAGTCAAGGAGCTAATGAAATTTTTATTTACACACTCTTAACATGTAGAGTGCTATGCATTCAGAAGTGGAATATGCTTATGTAGTCTGTTTAGACAGGACAGCTTGATTGGTCCCTGCACAGGTGCCCTTCCAGTGTCTGTTGTTTAGTCATAGAAATGAAGCAGAAAAATGTACAATTGGATGGAATGTAGAAATCTCTTCAATTTTGAAAATAAAATAACAAAACATGATAATGATAAAGCAGTATTCCTGAGAAGTGGTGACTTGGTACATCTTGGAGAATTCCATTCTGCTCAGCCATAAAGCATAAGGCTTTCTACAGCCCTAGAGGGTATGTTAATTCTGTCATGGTGCTGATTGTTTCTTTGTTATGGTTAGCAGATAAAAACAGTGACTTAAACCCTTTAATTTTAATGAAAATATTTAAAGATTTAAACATTAGAAATCACTTTTATCAGCTCATGCTTATTCTTTTGCTTTAAGTTGATAAAGTGGTTTTGCACAGATCCCATGGCCTCTTTCCCAACTGCATTTAGAATGGCACGTTTTCTTGGGGTCCTTTTTCTGTAAGCTGATTCACTTTTCAAATGTCTGTGCTGAGAAAGCCTTCTTTGATACTCTTGCTTAGAGAACACAATAAACTTAAATGTGGATTGATAATCAAACAACTGAGTTATGTGTTTTCAAGAAACACTGTCTTTCCACATACTGAAACCTGGCAGCCAGGAAAGTTAATGCTTTTTGTCTTATCTACATTTCTTCAAATTCAGTTTGATTTCAAACGGTGTCAGACTGCATGGCCTGAATCACACCAGTAGTTATGAAAGTGCCATCTCACAGTACTCTGAATAAAAGTAGCGTGCTTTTAAGCATTTGGTGGGAAAAAAAAAAATGCACTGTGTAAAGGGAAAAAGAATTTACTTTTTATACACTCCTTAATGCATTTTGAAAGTATCTTCAACACTGATGCAGTTTTGTTTTGCAGTGGCTTAAGAATCTCTTTCAGTAAGCACTTGCTAGCTTTTATAACTGTAATTTGTATGTAGGTATAGCAGCAGTTTGGTTCCTTTAAATCAGTGAGTGTGGAGATGGGCATCTGCAATGACTAGGGTGGGCTTTCCTTTTGTCCTGATTACCACTGATTTTTTTGTCCTGATTACCGCTGATTTTTTTAAAAGTACTGATTTG
>JARCZZ010040984.1:13675-28028 GCA_030323915.1 Brotogeris chrysoptera
TGGGCTTTCCTTTTGTCCTGATTACCACTGATTTTTTTGTCCTGATTACCGCTGATTTTTTTAAAAGTACTGATTTGTAAAAAAAGTAAAGGCAGGAAGTGCAGTATGATTTGCACCGTGAAGAATTGTGCTAATATGAGCAGACATTTAAGCAGCTCTTTTATATAAAACTAGAACTGAGCAGTAAAAAGTGATAGGAAGCTCATTTTTATATATTTTCTTTTCTGTCTATCACTTTTTTCCCCAGTGGCTGTCAAAAAGTCAGGTTACTGTTAAAGAGAGGGAAATGACAACCACGATCTGAACTTGAAGCCTCTTTAGGCAAGTATGGATGCAGCTGAAAGTTGTATGTAATTAAGACACTACCCAGATCTTTGACAGAAGTGCTCAGCGTTCAGTTGTGGCTTATTTGCTTGCCAAGCCATTTTCTGGGTTTATTTCCACTTTTCTTGATGAATTTTTTTCTTTTCCCTGCAGCAATGAATGAACCACGGCCTTTATTCCTCTCATTTTAAAATGCAGAAATTTCAGTTGCTGAGAGTACCGGGTTAATTGCATGAAATTAGACATAGTCTGTTAACGTGCTGTATAATATATATATATTAGTTTTAATATATATGTTTAAAAATAGATATATTTAAAATATATATTTAATAAATTATTTAATAAAATATTTAATATATATATTTGTTTTAAATAAATGTTTGGATTTTATACATGGGCAGCAGGGAAGGAGTTTGGTAAAATAAATCTTATGCAACGATACCAATGGAATTTTGTGCTTTGTTGTCCTAATATTGATGATACTCTCATACAAGTAGACGCTAATTCTTCTTTTCTGCAAGGTGTGTGGCATGAGATGACTTTGATTTATTTTCACCATTCTGTGTGCTGTAATTCATTAGCTTTTAAAAATAGTGTGAATCTAAGTGGTATCTGGTATACTTATTAGGAGCTTTCTGATGAGCCATTAATTAATATGCCAGTAGATTTCAATGAAATGTTAAACTGGATGCTGAGCCTGCTTACAGTTCTTTAACTTAGCAAACATAATGTGCTTAATAAACACAGCACTTCTGTACAAATTATTACTGCAAAGGAAGGTACAGCTTGAATCTTGAAGTTTTTTCTTTTTTAGTTGAGCTATTAAATTGAAGCTAGTACTATGTTCTGTTGTTGATAGACTGGAGCTGTAGCGAATTAAAGTGAGGAAAAAGAAAAAGGTACAGAGCTTAAAACAAGCCAACCTAAACAACTTAAACCATAAAACATGCTAGAAATATAATTTTGTGGTATGTTAAATTAGAAGTATTACATGCATGTATTGTTGTTATGATACTGGGAGAGAAGTTGCTGTTTGTCTTCATAAGAGAAAATCCTTTCTGTTGGTAAAGTGGCAATTAAGACAGTAATACCATTTTGCTAATAGTCTTACAATACTAATTGTGTTTAAAAAAGTCTTGCTACAATGCAAGTTAGAAGATAGATATCAACACCTGTAAGTACCGGCTAGTATACAGGTGTCTAGTGGCTTTTTCAGATGGTTTGTGGGGTCTCCCATATTACCAGTCTTGAAACAATTTTTTTTTTTTCCCTGAAATGTGTGACCTGAACAAGCCAAGATCTCATTAAGTCCTTGCTGGGATGAGATTGAAAGTGTGGCTTGCACTGGGGATTGGAAAAAATTGAAGTAATTTCTAAGACTTGGACTTCAGGCTCTGACTTTTGTGGAAGTGTTCTACTCCGTATTTTCAAAGGAACACAAGGGGCATAGTAGAAAGGGTTGAGGGTATCTGTCATTGATTAGCATGTGATTATGTAGAGAGAATTCAGAAAATGGATGACTCATCTTCACAACTTTGATATGTATCTCCAGTAACACTGGTGTGCTCAGCAGTGGTGGTTCAGTGAAAATACTCTGCATTCTGCTGTTGTGGCAGTAGTTGCAGACTTGCATACATGTGGCAGAGGAGAAATGCTTTGAAGTTAGTCTTAATAGGATCGCTGTTTCTGATGCCAGTCAGTGGTGGCTTAGGTATGTACCATTCCAACACTGCTTTTTACCCTTTCTTAAGGTGAAGCATGGATACAGAGATATAGTGGGAGTGATTATAATCTTTCAGGAGTCCTGTTTTAAAGCAGTGCTAAGCTGCATTGTGGAGGCGTCTCTACATCTGTGAAAGAGTATAATCATCTGAGGGGTTTTTTTTCTGTTGTTGTTACTGAGAGAACTCTGAAAACTGAGCAAAGATATGACTTCTGTCTGGTAGCCAACTACAGCATATGCTCTCTCGGTTCTGGAGCTAACATTGCTCCTTTGAACTACATACAGAAGATGGGGGGCTTTGCTGCTTTTGCAGGTATCTGTATCAAAACCAGTGTTGTTCTGTTTGTGTGCCGCAGCCCTCTGTCAGAAGCAATGGGAGTGCAGCAGCATGTGACACAGGTCACCAAGGTGGACACAAACTGTATAAGCATGCTAGCAAAGCTGGGAGGTAGTTGCCCGTTTTCAGTGGGACAGTTCAAAACCGGTAAAATCTGCTGGTTTTATGTAGTACTTAAGTGTATTTTTTTCTAGAAGAATGTTTGAATAAAAAGTAGTTGTAAAATGGGAACAGGAAGGGACTGTATCTTGAAATGTGTCCAGCTATAGAAATTGAGGTATTAGATGTGACCAGCATAGATTAAATTGTGCAATGCCTTTATCCTCTAATAGGTGGAAACCTAGAAATAGAAATATGAATGTTGCCCCTACTTACCCCTGGTGGGGAATTCTCCTTTAGTCTGAGCATTGGACAGTAATGAAAGGAAGTTTTTTCCCTTTGGGAATTGAGTGCTTTTTTCAAAATGTAGTTCAGCAATTGAGCTAAAGAAGCATATCTATTAGCTACCAGTAATAGCACTTGTATCCCTTTTGCTGGATTCAAGCTACTAAATGGCAAGTCATTAAAATGCTACGAAAGCCTGTGTTGAAATGGGACTAGGTACATCATTTCAATGTTTAAAATGTACCAGTTCTGAGTGATAAAGAGCTCCTCAGAATTCATAGATAAGCTGAAAGTGCTGCTACCCATTTATCAGGAAAATAGTAATCTGTAGAACGTGCAAATTTTTCAGGAAGAATTGCTTATATTTGTGCCTGTTTTCTGTGTTTTGGTTAGCTGTTACCGTGTAGTAGGAGTAATCTGAGGCCCTGAGACTCTCATGTGATTTCAGCGCAAAGAATGTTGTGTGTGATAGAGTATGGGGCTGGAAATTGTGACCCTGAGAAAAGGCACTTGGGAATATTGAAACATCTCCCAGCAGTGTTATACTGTTGGATTTTATTATTTCTGAAATGCAGAAACAATTACTCGGCGATTCTCTAAAACTTTAGCATAAAAATTCAGGAGTTCTGCCAACAGTACAGATTTTTTTTTTTTTTTTGTGTTAAATTTGAATTGCTGTTGAAAGTGATGAATGTTTTCTTGTCTGTATCTTAAGAGTGAAGTTTCAGAAACCTCGTATGAAATTGATCTTCTCATTATTGGATTGGCAAAGCCTTTATGTGTGGCTGTGTATATTGTTGTGTCTTGTTTGAGTGATAAAATAACCATTAATGTTGTATTCCTTTTCTCTTTCTCCCTCATGAGAACTGTTTAGTGCAGTCTATATAGTTCAACCTAGTGTTTTGGAGAATGCAGAAAATAAATTTCTACCTCAGTGTGAGAGACTGAGTGGACTCCTACTGTTGCTGAAAGTATTTATATCTGTTTGCATATCATTAGTTAGTACTTACTAGTCACCACGTTTCTGACTGCCCTGTAGTAATGCACTTCTGTTGCTGTTGGTATCTTGTGATTCTCTTTGGCAACTCATTAAAATGAATAATTCTGTTGCATAACAGACCTTTTGTACTGCCTGCCTAATGCATTACCAAGGCAGGTTTTGTTGAAGTATGCAGGTAGTTTGGTAGGACCCAAATTTTTGTACCTGAGTACTTCTGTTAATTTTTTTCATTGATACACCAGTTTAACTGGTAGTGGCTGGCACATACGGAAGTTGTAGCAACCCTTCCAGGTAACAGGAAGCACTTGATACTTCTAATCCCTTCTGATCATGGAGTAAATGACAGTGTAGACCTTGTTCATGATGCCTATCTTGGAGCCAAATTGTCTAAAGCTGGAAAATAATAATTTATTTTTTTTCCCTCCTCAAAAATGCTCTTTATGTTACCTGATGACATAGCCTAACATCTTCACTGATGTCTGTTGTTCTAGACTTGCAGGTGCACTTTCATAAGTATCAACCTAAAATCAGTATTGTGCAAAACAATGCATACGACTATGTGCAGATCTATATATGCACATAGAAACTTTTCATTTAGACACGTGCACATGTGTATTAGGTCACCAGTCAATAGAATAATCATGGGCATAAACTTGTACTGTGATGTTTTCCTTTAACCATCTGCTGCCAAGTATTTCCATGGCAGCCAAGATGCTGTACATCTGTGTTCTGTCGAACTCTGCTTGTGTATTAGACAAGACACACAAGAAGCTGTGGAAAGAATTGAGTGTTGTAGTAATATAATTTATGGAAATGTCAATGTAGCCTAAAAGTAAATGGATGAGAAAGTGAATCAAGAACAAGAAGAATCTAGCGTTAAAAATGGCATTGTTCAGAGGACTCTTTGTATCTTACAAATACTTTTGTGCTTCTGTGTTAATGGAAAGTACAGACATATTCCACTTCTTCCCTCATCACAAATCTATAACCCAAATTCCTCAACTTGTAACTAATCACATTTTATAAATGCCTGAATGTGATAATGCTGGAAATCTTGATTATAAATTCAAGAGTTCTTGTCAAAGTAACAGGTTTTTTTTCTTAATGCATATTCTGGGGAATATGGAGACTGATATTACTGCAGAGTGTAAGAAGTACAGTGAAAAATTAAGATGCAAGGTGCTCTTGTCCTTCTGGCCACTACAGGCACACAGTGACAATTTGTTGCTTTGATACCAATGCTTCAAGGATTGATTTGCTTGGTTTTGTTAAGGCAAAATTCTTCAGTAACCAGTCATGTCGAGGCATACAAGTCTGCTATAAGCACTTAATTACTTCTTCATGTGGTTTACCATGCCGCCTCCTAGTATCTTCTTTTATTAGGCCACTGTGACAATTCTTTAATTACTTTAAATAATTTACCTATATGCAAAGTATGGAGAAAAGCTCCAGTGCTTACGTCAATAAGATGTTTGTACTAACTAGCTAGTTAAATTAATGTTATGTATTCCCTAAGTGCTGTGGGTGAATGTTTCTCCTCTGCGTGTTCCCTTTACAATACCAGAAGCATTACAGTATCACATACAGATTACAGAAAGCTGCACAGATTGCACAGACTACAAAAACACAGATTACTGGACTCTTGTCTAGCTGTCTTGATTTTTTTTAAATGCATTCCATCATGCAGTTTTCAGAGGTACAGCAATTACCCTTCATATCTTTACAGTCTTTTGTACTGTTTCTTCCTGTTCCATGGAAATTGGTCAAGAATTGAATGATTTTAGCTCATTTGTATTTTGTTCTCAAATCTAATGTACTGCTTAGTTTACAAAAAACTGTGGTGGCTGCCAAAGCAACATATGTGAGTGACATGAACAGTATTGTAGTAAGCAGCCAGCTATACTAACATCTTAATTCATCACTCAGTATGAGAGAGTGGCAGTTTAGCATATGGCCAATCTCTTCAGATGCTGGTTTGTTATTTCAGATATAGCTAGGACAATTTAGTTCTTGCATTTGGGAAGTAGATTAGGCTTGTAAAGTGATTTCCTCTAGAGCTTTTTGCTAATTCTTTGGTGGTGCTCAGATCTCAAAGTTAGAGCCATACATGAATTAAAGTTTCTCCTTCTATGCTGTCAGAGAATGGGAAAATGGAAACATGAATTTTTCACTGGGGATTGTAAAGACTCAGGTACATTAAGGATGGATTGTTGAGTGATCTGTGTAATATTCTGCATAACGTGAATTAGAACACGAACAGTATTTACAGAGGCAGAACCTATTGTTTGTTTAGAATTATAGCCCAATAGCTACTGAACTGGAATGTGGTTTGACTGTATGGTGAGAAAACATAAGGCATAGTTCAATTATGCTATTTTCTATTTGGTTATTTTGTTGGGGTTTTTCTGATTATTAGAAAAGTGTTTTGTGTTCAAGCGTCTTGGAATAAGGACTTGAGACTTACGCTGTGAAAAAATTTTATTCTGCATTACTGGGGTTGTTGGACAAAATACATTTATTTGGGAAAGGAAATGGAAAATTTGGGAAATAAAAAGGAAATTTGTATTTTCATATGATATACAAAGAATTAGTTGAGCTTTACATAGATACTGTTTAATTAGTTGAGCTTTACATAGATACTGTATACTGTTTTTTACACAATCCCACTGTGGAAAAAAACCCGAAAAGAAAGTGTATGCCTCTTGAGTTTAATTTCTCATAGAGATTTTAGAGTAACCTGTGTAAGAACAGTAGTAAATGAGCAGTTCTAGGTGGTGCTCTTTCAGTGGGACTCTTTCTGTAATAAAGGTTGTAATTTTGCTTTGTTGATTTTCAGTCAGTGACAGTACAGGTATATGGGTATTCCATCTGAGATATTACATGCTTTATTCATGCAGAAAACAGATGTGGCTGCAATTTAAAGTTTAGCTAAAGTGTTCTGTAATGGTTATGGAAATTAAACACCCCAAGGTGTGCAACTCTTCTGCAGGAAGACATGAATTCTATTTGAAAAATAAATTTGAAAACAAAAACAAAAACCCCAACCCAACAGAAAAAAATCCAACCCCTGAACAACTTCCTAAATCAAAAAACTTTGCTTTTTCATGTTAACAGTTGGGCTGAGCAGCTACATATACATATATACCGCATATACATATACATAACTACATATACATTCAAATACAAGAGAAATAGATATGTTTTTCAATATTTAAAAATTTCCAATAGATTTAAGAGAACAAGTATACTAAAGTTCTTTACTGGGTCGTGTTGGCATTAATTCTTCCTTTTTTTTACTCTTACGTTCGGTAGTCCTAACTTTGCAGAGAACTAAGGAAGACTGTGGGGATTTGTGTCATAACTGTGTAAACTGCTTGGTGTCTTTCCTAGCCCCTGCCAAGAAGTCATTGTTTACATAGTCATGTTTTTGACTACTTTCCTTGCTGAAAAGCATTTGATCTCGAGCACTGTGGGAGTCACCTCAAATGCTAAGCCACCAAGATGCTTAAAACAAAAGTGTGCTGAGGAACAGTGTCTCTGTTCTTGTTGTTTTCCAAGTAGACAAAGAGGATGCCTCTACTGTTTTTCTTGGTGTTTTTTTGTGTGTGCTTTTCTTCCCTCCTCTCCCCATAGGCTTCATCTTGTTTCTTTGCCCATCTGTAGGTTTCAGCAGAACTGGAGGGATACCTCACTCTTTCTGATGCTTTGCAGGCTTTCAGTTTGCTATTTCCTTGTGCCTAGCATCTCTGTATTTCACAGCCTTTTTTCTTTTTTTCCTTTTTTGAGGAACTTAATCTTTTGCCCTATGACAACATGGATTTGTTTAGAAAAACTGTATGAACAGATGCCCAGGAGACACAGACTTTTTAATGTAAGACCCTGGGTTGAAAGCAACTGGTATGTGTAATATCCCTTGAGGTAGTGAGACATCCTCATTCTGTGTGATATGAAACACATCTTGTGACATCACTCAACTGTAGCCTGTATTGTGGCTTCATACTTCTGATGCTGTGCGATGTATTTTCTGTAAAGTGTAGTGTGTGTATTACTGAGGTCTATGCTACAAAGTGATGATGGTCTTTGGATTGCTTCACAAATTGCTCCCTAATAATGTTAGCTTTTTGTGTAAGCAATATGTTTTTTTACTACTATTGAGATTGTTTTACCTACCAGTTTTAATTATTTTCAATTTAATTTCTTTATTTTTAGGTATACCATAAATATTACCCTCCAGGAAGCCCTAGAAAGGTAAAACCTTGAAAGTTCTGCTTTTGTTCATTCCCTGGGCTTACATGCCAGTGTTTGTTGTGTTTTTATTCTGAATGTGTTGTTACAATACTGAGCTTGCCACTGGAAAAAAACAGAGAATGCTATACTGTAAAATCTTGGGACTGTGATCTTTTTGAGCATTTGTAGAGTATGTGTTTATCTGCAGTCTCTTTTCACTGCTTTGAAGCCTTTTCTAATTCATGTGTTTCAATAAGCATCTGTATTGCTGTTGTGCACTTCAGTGTTCCTTATCATAGGTGTTGCTTTGTTTAGGAGAGCAAATAAACAGTAACTGTTCACGTGAAATCATAGGAAAGGCATTACCATTTAGGTTAGCTAGTTTACACCTTGCCTGGTAATCTTTAGACCACTTGCTACAAAATATGCTTATTCTTAACAAACAAAAATCTTTCAGTTATTCAAGTTTTGCTTACTTGTGGTTGAAACAATTTTGTTCCATGACCTTGGTTAGAAAACACCAGGTATGCAGACTTTAGGGTTTAGCTATGTCCTCATGAGCTGAATGTTCAACTATGCATCACTTCAGTGAGAAATTAAGATATGCTGTACTCTTATGCCTGTATGAGCAGCATATAGTGCTAGCATATGAATCATTATTTATTTCCCTCTAAAATACCACCCAAAACCTGCATGAGGAATTTGTAGCTTTCAGATGTTACCAACTGTGTACAGCTTCTTCCTAATTGCCTTTGTTTCAGTCCAGTAATGCTCTGGTATACACCTTTTTATCTTACATCAGATTAGAATAAGGTAAAAAAACAGATTCCAGAAGTTTTGGGCAGGAATGTGTTTGCTGCCACTTTCATTTTCTTTTCCCTCATCTGTTTGGTTTGGTTTTTTTTCCTCCTCCTCTCTGGTTAATATTTGTCTTAGAGGTAGTCATTGGAAAATTACAAGGCAAGACATTGCACAGAGAATAATTCACTTCGTGTTAAGTTTTTCCGATTTTGTACTGCGACTGGACAGAAGTCGTTCCTCCTGGTTGTTACTATCATCTGTGGAAGCAACAGTGAGCACTGGGGAGACTGGAGTCAGATGTTTGAAGACCCATGGTATCATCTCTTCAGAACATTACACTGACTGCATATCTCAGCATTGTTTTTATTCCCCTGCAGTGTAGAAATTCAACTTTCTGGATATATAAAAAGTTGTTTAATAAAACAAATGCCTTTTATTGCTCACTTCTGTTTTTTTTCTTTTCCAATAAAAGCATTTGGCAGAACTGTATCCCTCTTAAGTGTCAGATTTCCTGGACCTTGTGACATGTTTGAAGTAGCTAATAATGCAAAAAGATTCAAAGGACGAGTCACCCATTTTTCCATATTATGTGTTTTAAATAACAAGGTTTAGAAATGCTTTGAATTTTGGTATTACAAGCATTGTAATTTGTTGTCATCAAAACTACTGTGATTCAATAGAGAGCAACAGTTCTGAAACTGTCATCATCTTGGCAGAAAATAAATTTTTTTGATTATACTCACTTCCATATCTTCCACGTGGCTGAACTAAGGTCTCACATTGACATTGTGACCAGTGACTGAGGACATGAACTGATACTAAAGTCTCTTGGCAACACCATTAGAACTTTAAAAGTGTAATAAATTAAAGCAGAAAATCTACACTGAAATTATAAGAGGTTAGAGAAGTAAATGGCTGAAGCTGGCACTTTCTGCCTTTGGTCCCTTTTCCTACTGTGACATCCTCAGATGGCCTCTGCTGAATTGAAGATATTTAATGGAAGAAATGTGGCTTTTGGTTTTTAATCTTCTTGGGACTGAAGACTCTTTGAGTGCTTTGGTACTCCACTGCCTATGAGAAAGGATGGAAGAAAAAGGAAAAACCTTATTCTTTTTGCCAAGGCCAGTTATTAAATTGTTTGATTCTATGGAACAAAGATTTTGAATTAAGAAACCTGAATTTAGCTGTTAGCAGTTCAGCAGGTCCAAAGCTATGTATTCAAGTTGTGCTGCTGTTTCCCTGTTGGGTTGCACTCATACCAAACCTGAAATTGAACCCTGCTTTGCTCGTCTTGTGGTGGTGGGGAAAGGAAGGAACAGTGGGATTTTTCAGAAAACAGCAGGAAATATTCCTGTTCAGCTGAAAATTCTCTTCTTGCCTTTTGTGCTTATCCCCTCTTATCAGTAATGACAGCTGGCTAGTAGCGCATATAAAAGAAATCACCAGGCTGTAGTGACCAATGATGACCTTGTTCCTTCAGTCTTGTATCCACACTGTCACTGTGTATGAGGCCTCCATGTTTTGTGCCTTCTGAGCTCTATTGTAATATTTAGTTCCTATTTTTGTTCCTTTAAAGGCTTAAAGTGTACTGCATATTTAAAATATGCACTACAGTATTATTTAAAATATGCAAGTTTAAAATATGCACTTAGATGAAAATACACAAATGTGTGTTATCTTGTGTCTTAATAGCTGAGGCACATATATTTTCCTTTAGATTTTGTCAACAATAGTTTACACTAACAAACCACTTGGTTTTTTTTTTTGTTGTTTTTATTTTTGTGATGACAGAAAAAGGGAACATAAAGACACAATAAATAAGGTGAAGCTTAAAAATATGTGAAGAATCCAAGAAACTGTGGAGCGCTAAACCTGCTTTATTTCTTTACATTGTATATTTTTAAACTGACAGTCTTTGTCTGAAAATGTAATTGCTTTCTCTTCTGCTTGACATTAAGGATGTTCTTTCTATTGTTGTTCAGAAGGTTATTTCTTACTGTTATAGCTTTAACATGTCATGACTCAATACAAATTCCAACATTTTACTTATTTCAAGAGCTTTGAACAAACTGATGTTTGAAACGAAAGCTTTTTAATTTCTTAAATTACATATTTGTGTGGGATAGGAATCAGATGGCAGCATTTTAGAAATCTAGTTCACCACTTCAGTCTTATTGTGCCAGTTATCTGCCTGGACGGGACTTTGATATAAAGGCTTTGAAATTGAAGTTGGCAGCTGTAGGCCTCTTTGTTTAAAGCTAAATTGAGTTAATAGAAACAGCTAGATGTAAGGACTGGAAAAAACCCAAACCAAACTCTGAGGCTGAGACTCTCTCAGTTGGAAGACAATGGCGTAGCATTAGGTCAGTAGTGCACAACATGGTAGGTGCACAGTTGCAGCAGTTTTACAGAATTCGTATAGAATGATTAAACACTTTTAACTGCTCATAGAATCATAGAATAATTAGGGTTGGAAAGGACCTTAAGATCATCTAGTTCTAATCCCCCTGCCATGGGCAGGGACACCTCTCACTAAACCATGCCACCCAAGGCTCTGTCCAACCTGGCCTTGAACACTGCCAGGGACGGAACAATCACAGCTTCCCTGGGCACCCCATTCCAGTGCCTCACCACTGATCATCCTTGTGGCTCTCCTCTGCACTTGTTCCAACAGTTCCATGTCCTTTTTTGGTGAGGATACCAGAACTGACCATCCATTACATGGTGTTTACTGATCTATGTATATGCAGTCCCAGATCCTTAAATTTTGTATGTGCAAAACTTTTTTTTAATCTTGCACCTAGCAGATGATGTTGGATTAACTGAGGATCCTGTTAATCTCTTTCTGCAGGATTTTGTGGCACACATGCATGCTCTCCATCCCTACTCGTCCAAATAATTTTAAGGAAAATATGTTGACTTAAATGAAAACATAGGATTTGGCTCTTATATTTTTCACTTACTGTCTTACAGCTACAATCTGTGCCTGAGAAATAGTTAGTCCCTCCTCCAAAATTTGATCTCCAGATAAGAATGACTTTTACTGTCAACCAGTTTGGAGGAAATAAAATAAAAATCAGTGTGTCAGCTTTGGTTCTTCAGCTGATATGTAAAACTGCTTTTAGTAGTGTGCAGTACGCGTTGACTTTTTAGCTGTGTTCATGTTTACCCTTGATGCACATCAAGATACACATTGGAAGTCTTCTGTGCTGCTCTATAAAGATAAAAATATGATGTTGACTACACAGCAAATGGATGATTGTCAAATGAACTCTGTCTTGTTTTCTACCCTTCTTGTGCTTGTGCTTATTAGAAATTCCAGGACATTATTTTAACACGGAGGGTGTTCACATGTTTCTACGCAGAAAAAAACTACACCCAAGTTTCTCAGTTGTAAAAATCTTTATTTTGTAAACCGTAAAGTTCTAAGAACAGCACTGCAGTCAAAAGACAAAGGTGTACTGATTGGTAGGTAGTAGAGGCAAGGTTCAGGATTTAGGTTTAAAAATCTGAGCCTCACTTGATGTAAAAAGGACAATTTACATAAACATTTTACAAAATTGTATGTAAATAAAATGTGTGAGAATTGGGACAGGTGGAGTATAATTTGGATACAGTGTGCTAGGTGGTAGAGCAAGGGAATGTTCTACAATTGTGTGTTTTTAAACGGCATATCATAATAGGGATTTCCAATTTTAGTTTTGTCTGCTGTATAAATGTGAAAACTCATAACCATGTGTGGAGTAAGCTTTTCTTTCTCTTCTTCTGAAATACAAACCAGTACTCTAGTACAGCTATTTTTGGCAGTTGAATATTGCTTTAGCTAGAAACCTATTATACATGCTTCGTTTTAAAACATTGTCATAAATACTTAAATTGTAATAATGGTTCTCAGCAAGGCAGATTGTTCTTTGAAGTTTTAGTTAGATCAGTTTTGTCTTACTCCATGCAAACAGACAATAAAATAGTAAATATGAAGAAAAATTACTGAAGTCCCTTGATAATAAAGTACCACAGAAATGGTAATAGTAGTTATCAATAACATCAGCAATCAGGAAAATCATACCTGTTTAATTTCTCCTAGTATCAGTGAACTGTGTGTTTTGGGGTTTCTTACTTATTCAACTTCTTTTTAAGTTAACTGGTTTCTACTGGTTGTTACTTTGTGTTCTCATTACTTTTTTTTTTCCTCAGTAGAAGAGTGGTGGTGGGTTTAGTTGGTAATACTTTTTGCATTTCAAACAAATTACATTTTTGACATTTTCTCCTCTAATTACAAAAAAAAAAAAAAAAGGGGGAAAAAAAAAAGTTTTTTTTCTCAGTGCAGCAATTTTATATGCAAAGTGCTGGGAAGGAGGTTTGGTTCCAACATTATGTTTTCCTGGCTTCCAAAGTAACAAACCAAAATGATGTGTCGGCAGAAGATGGCAAGCCTTCTGGGCATATCTCCAAACTTCCATTATGTGATTGCTATGTTATATCTGGGCAGAACCTGTTGGAGGCAATAAATGGAACATCTCTTCAAGTAATGGCTACTAACAGAAATAATCAGCTAAGGACAAGGAAGACTCCTGCACTCAAGCAACCTTTGTCTTTATCAACATCAAGAGTTTAAACAAAAAATGAAGTGAACTGGTGAATTATGCCTGAAGCTTCTGGGGTGCCAGTCACTTTTTGAAGCTGTCTGCTTTGGAAATACTGATGACTTTGTCCTTCTTGTATATAGGAATCACCCTATTTTCTAACATCCTGCCAGTAGCAGACTGCCTGACTTGTTTGGAACAGGAAATGGGGAAGTTTTCTGTTGAAGCATAGAGAAGAAGCTGTTGTGATGAGAGGTGTAACTTTTATTGGAAATCTTTTCTGGTCAGGTCAGAACTGTGAAAGGATTTCATCCCTTCCTACTGTTTCTCAAAGTCAAAGGTGAGCAATAAGATTGCTAGTAATTCAGAGTTTGAGAAACTGAAGGAGCATGGCCCAGAGGGATTTAGCAGAGGATGAACCAAAAGTATTGGCAGCTATGAAGGGGAAATTCAAATTGTAATTGCTTGGCAGTGGTAACGTGACTACAGAATGATCTGTAGTGGAGGGCAAGAAGGTCCACCTGCAAAAGGAGTTGAACTGGCTGGAAGCTAGAGTGCTAAACAGAGTAGCTTCCTGTACAGAAGTGAAGTCTTTGCTTATGAGAGAAGAGTCATCCACAGCATTGTCTTGTAATGATAATGTAATGCCAGTACTTGGGTAACTGGTATTAAGGAATGAACCCGGCACCAGACTGAGAAGTCCAGAGGAGGGCCACAAGGATGATCAGGGGACTGGAGCACCTCCCGTATGAAGATAGGGTGAGAAAGATGGGGCTGTTCAGCCTGGAGAAGACAAGGCTGCATGGAGACCTCATAGCAGCCTTCCAGTATCTGAAGGCAGCCTACAAGGATGTTGGGAGGGACACTTCATTAGGGACTGTAGTGATAGGACAGGATGCAATGTGTTCAAACTTAAACAGGGGAAGTTTGGATATAAGGAGGAAGTTCTTTCCTGTAAGGGTGGTGAGGCACTG
>JARCZZ010040989.1:0-12568 GCA_030323915.1 Brotogeris chrysoptera
CAGTTCCCAGGCCCAAAATCAAAAACACAGTGCTGCACCAGTTACTAAGAAGGAGAAAAATGACTGCTGCTGCTGCTGAACCCAGTAACTTAACAGAAATCTTAGTAACCTGAGACTGTCATATTCTATGTAAATTAATTTCTCCAGCAATTAATACAAGACCAAAAAATTCTCGGGCTTTACATATTTAAAATACCTATCGCTTATATGCAATTAAAACTTTGCTCAAAAAAAACAACCAACCCCAAACCAAACAGAAAACAAAGAACTGCACTAGGTGAAAAAGAATATTTTATTCATTATTTTCCAATTGGTAAATTCAGTCTGATTTTCATTGAAATACATTATGCATACTTTAATCCTGCCATGTAACAATGGTGAAAAATATCCCTTTGCCCATCTTCATTTTCTGACCATATTTTGAGATTAAATTGCTGGAGTGAAATGGAGGCAGGGTAAATAAGACTGTGGACTTTGGTATAATGGTAAAAGAAGTTCTGGTTTATTTTTAAATGCCTCCCAGGTAGATCTCAAGTAGTTAGATATGAATGTTACCTCTTTGGAGAGGAGGCTTTTTCTTAGATGGACTGAACATGTAGTTCTATAAACTTTACACTTACATATCTGTAATACTAATTACTGTCTTTTCCTGCCCCTCTTTGCAGGGGAGCAACCAATTAGCATCCTTGTAATGATTCTCCCTCTGGTTTCACTTCAGCTACCCATGTAATGGTGAGGAGGCAGGAATCTCATGTGGCTTGAAGTGAGCTGGATTGTCTTAGCTTTTTCAGTGTTTGAACAGTCCTGGCAATTGCTGATAAAGTCTAGTCCTGGGTAGTCCTGTGTGAGCAGTCATGGCTTTGTGCCCCGAGTGGCTTTGAATGTGTTAGTTGTTCTATAAGAATACTGATGCATGGCTGAGGATGATGTGCTTTGGGATGTCTAATGAGGTTACTATCACCCTCCTGTGCAGGGAGATGAGCTGCTCTTGAGGCAGCTCCTGGGTGGCCACAGTTCACATCTTATTTTTATTATTTTCCTTTTTTTCTTTTTCTTTTCTCTCCTTGAATTGCCACATTGTCAGAAACTTTTTTAGGGGAAGATGGGTGGGCCTGTCAGGGTGGTATTCTTATCGGCTATTGTAACACTGTCATCCTTGCCACAAGATAAGAGTTTTCAATATAATCAAGCTTACCCAAGCTCATCTGTAATTTTTTCTATTACCTTTCTTTGGCACATTGCAGACACTTAACAATGTTCACATCACAGTCATTGTGAAATTGATCAATTCAAGATCAGCAAGTTTACTGACTTTTATTTCCTAATGAGATCCTTTTAGAACAGAAATGTATTCTTTGATAATTGAAAGCACTTGTAAGACTAAACCGTTCCCCTTTAGTCATCTATCTTCCAAAAAGGTTTGCTGAAGATACAGCTTTCCCTAATGGAAATGTTCTTGCATTTTGTATCTAGACTTGTACTGTTGATGACACTTACGAATGATACCAGCCATGTTTGATGTCCTTCCACTTTTATGTGTTTGTGTGGAATTTGTCATTTATTTATCCCAGGACAACATTGCCAGGCAATTCCTCTCTGCATGAATTCATTCAACAGCATCTAGGTTTACTGTCAGATCAAATTTAGCTTTTGTCATTCCCAATGCTAATTGATCTTAATTATTTAGTTCATATAATTTAGCTCTTAGCAGCATGCTGGGTCAATGCTGCTATTCATTTTAGATCCTTAACATAATTCAGTGCATTAAGCACATTATAAAACAGTACGTTTGGAGACCACAGTATTTAAGGAAAAAAAAAAAAAAGCAGCTGGGTTGTTTTTTGGGGGGAGGAAGGGGATTGTGTTTTGCTTTGGGGCTTTTTTAGGGTGTTTTGAGAGAAGTTACTAAGAGCTGATTTAGTCTACCTATAAGAAATGGGGTAGTGCTTTACCTGTTTCTCTTTGGATAGGCTAATCATGTTCACCAGCTATTTTGTACAGTCTTCAGAAGACTGCAGAATACTTGACCATGGAATGTTTATTAAGATTTAGTTTGTGTATGTTTTTTTTTTAATTATTTAATTTCAAATTGAACAGGCAGTTCATATACATTGATAGATGTATATGTTCTTAGGCCTAACTACAAACATGATTTCTCTGTATTGGTACACTAAGAAGAAAAAATGTTAGCCACCTGCCTTCTGAGTCAGGTCCTCATTTGAGCCCTGCAGACCATTGAGTGTTCAGCACCAGGTTTGGCTCTTCTGTTCTTTCCTTTTCTAATGTCTGAATGCAAATCCACAGTACGGGTTACCTACCACATGGGCCTAAAATAAAATATTAGCCAGTTACCTGTCCACATCTCCTGTCTTGGCACGCAGTAGTGCCCTCCAAGGCTTTTGTAAAACATTGTCCGTCTACCCTTCTTCTGTCCTTAGGAGCCACCAATAAACTGAGTTATTCCTGTTACCAAAACTAATCCCTATCTAGAAGCGTGGTTGAACTGAAACTTAAGAGGGAGGTTAGGTACTTCCTGCTCCTGAGCACAGTTTTCATTTTACTTCTAAGAGGTGTCAGATGCTTTTGAGTAACCTTGGCATTATAAGTCCTTTTTTATCTTGATCAGTATCTAAACCTAATGCTAATAGGGTGTCTACTTGCCCTCTCCTAAACCTAGCCCTAAACCAGACCCTGACTCTTATCTTGACCCAGGTACTATATGTAAGATGAACTACATGTCTAGATGTCTAGAATTTACTCCAGCCTGTCCCCAGGAGGGGTTGGAGTTAGAGGAACCTGTGCGTAGTGTACACAAAATTTTATCTGGCCTTAACCCTACCACAGACATCCTATAGGTGGTGACCAACTGAGCAACAATAAACTACAAACTAGACATCTGTTGACCAGAGACTTCCACTTTGAGACAGAAGTGCTGAAATGTAGATCAGTTTCTAAGGCTTACCTGCAGTCTGGTCACCTCTCTGTTTAGACTGCCTGTGGTAAAGTTGTGGTTACAATAAGGTTGCTTGTGTAGAAAGGCTGAGCTATATGTTCAGTGGCCCTATGGGTCCATGGGGCTATATGGACGGCATCTAAAGGGACCATGAGGAATAGTTTATTCTAGCCCAGTCTGCCCTGCTCTTTCTATATAGAATGGTGCTTAGGATTGTATTAGGGCTGTATTTAGGAAAGGGGTGCATGAGCCCCTGTTACTTGTGGGTATGGCATGGGCTGCAGGAACTTCTGCTTCCAACTGTGGGACATACCTGTAGTTCTGGTTTGGATTAGGATTAGGAAAATTGGGAAGCTACGTTATTAATGGCTATTTAATGTAACCCTCGATTTAAGATCAGGATTGGTATTTGCAGAGGCCAAATTCTAACACTGTATTTTAGACTCAGTTCAGGTAAATGCTTGTAGAGAAACTGAAAGTTGGAGATAGGATAAAATGAAAACCCAAACCATAGAAGGTAGATGGAGGTAGGTTGTTCCCTTCTGAGCCTTGTGCTATTGGGTCTGAGTGCACATCTGGAGACATAGGCATGTGCCATTGGTGTTTTGGGAAAAAGAGTTTATCATGATATTTCTCGCCATGGTTTGTTACATATGTTATGAATCATTCAGACTACACTTAATGTGCTTTCTACTTGCTCCTGTGAATGTGATTTGAATGTATTGTGTGGGCAGGAGGCTTACCTGGCAGCCATCTGTTTTCAAAGGGAAATGTTGGATTTTCAGAGAATCCGTACGCTGCCTGGTGTGGATCAAAATCATGCCACAGTCAGGAGCAGACTGTTTGGCTCACTGGTGACAAAGAGCACTGTGAAGGCCTGCGATGAATTGAGATGTTAAGTTAAATGATTCCTCTGTAAAACCATCTGTGATACTTTTAAATATTTTATGAAGAGGTTGGTGTTGAGAGTGTATGAGGTCTTTGGGACTAGTCAGCAGGCTTAAAAACTCAAAATGCACAAATGAGACAAAAATTGAATAGCTAGAATATAGCTATCAGCAGCAAAAGGCTGGTCTTTGTCCTTTTTCCTCTCTGATGTCCTTTTTTTTCTTTCTCCTGCCAATATGTCAAAATGTCCTTGAAGTGCCACATGCCAGGTCCACTGGTAGCATTGCATCACCTTTGTGATCATCTTGATCCCCTGTTTTTGTGGTAGGGGCTGGCTGGGGTTGGGAGAGGCAGGTAGTCGGAGAGAGAATATGTCAGGACTGGAGCTGTGCAGTCTTTGTTTTGAGAATAAGGTGGTGATCTTTACATCTTCATTCATGGGAGCAGTAGCAGGTACTTGCCACTGTTTCTATTTTGTGGAGTTTTTTCATTTGTTTGGGTTTTGTTTTTTTTTTTTCTTCCTGTGAAAATGGAAAGTTTGGACAGTTTGACGTGGGAAAGATATCTGCGAGATGCTTCATCCCACATGCAAGTGCTCCATAAAGATTTAGGAATTGCCTGACAAGCAAAGTGAAGTCTATTTGCAACTACATGTAAGTCTTCAGTATTAAAATGAATGGATACTGCCTAGGTATAATAAAATGCATTTATGTTAGTTAAAACCAGTGTAAAGTGTAGCTGTGTCAAATGACTTTTGAGATTGCTATCACAGGAATAGCCCATGCTGCTGATATATTGGAGTATATTTATTACCTAGTGGATGAAAACCTACTTCTGAATTAATGAGGGGGAATAAAATGAACACCAATGGAAGTTTTAAATAAGCACCAGCTGTAACAGTTTCTCATGCAACCTCACAGTTCTTTATTCTCAATGGCTTTATGTTGAAAATAATGCGGATAAGGATGATGTTAATGCCATTTGATGTAATGAACTCTAAACAGAAGAAAAACCTAATGAAATTTGATTTTCATTTTTCTTTCTCTATCTGAACAGTAGGACAATTTGCAGTGCCAGCAAATTTCTGATTATTCCCTGCATTGAAAATCTGTGATTTTCTGCTAAAAGAAAAGTTGCTTCGTTAAAAAACCTCCCCATATCCCCAAGGACTCTGTGCTTTGAAGTGTACTTCCACACACACATACTTCTGGTTTTATCCCTTTTTATTTTGACAAAATGGTTCCTGTGTGAGCTTCAGAAATAGTAGTGCATGCAACACTCCCAAAAATAACATGCTATTTAAGCCTTAGCAGCAGGAACAGAAGCACTGAATGCAGCAGTGGCTTTGTTTTGTGACACATACGTTTAATTATTCCTTTTTCTTTTTCTTTTCAATACAGGTACTTCAAAAACTAGGAAAAGCAGATGAAACAAAAGATGAACAGTTTGAAGAATACGTTCAAAATTTCAAACGACAAGAGGTCAGTTACTTTTTCAGGTTTTTTAATTGCGTCTTAGGAAGAATGCAGATTATTTGAACTTTCTGATTTTGAAGAAGGTGTTACAGAGTGACAAGTGAGATTTCTTGGGGGATATAACATTCTGTTCCACCGTTTTTGAACAGAAAGGACAGTTGGATTTGTGCATGCAGAGGGCTAAGAAATGTGCTCATGTCCAACACCATCATGCTTGAACTACTTGGGATCAGCTGAGTGACAGCATGTTTTCAACAGCATAATTGAAAATAGAACCGAACTCAAACTAAACACAGCTTTGTAGTTGCCTTCTTACAAAGAAGCATAGAATGCTTTGGGTTGGAAGGGACCTTTAAAACTCATCCAGCTCCAGCCCCCTGCCATGAGCGGGGGCACCTTCCACTAGAGCAAGTTGCTTCAAGCCCCGTTCAACCCGGCCTTGAACACTGCCAGGAATGGGGCAGCCACAGCTTCTCTGGGCATTCTGTGCCAGGGCCCCAGCACCCTCACAGTGGAGAGTTTCTGCCTTATGTCTAATCTCAGTCTCCCTTCTGTCAGTTAAAGTAATTCCCCCTTGTCCTGTCACTACAGGCTCTTGTCATAAGCCCCTTTCTAGATTTCTTGTTGGGCTCTTTAGGTGTTGGAAGACTGTTCTCCGGTCTCCCTAGAGCCTTCTCTTCTCCAGGCTGAACAAGCCCCACTTCCTTAGTGGTATATAATATGCACGGTTTATACGAAGTGAATAGATGAATAGTTTCAGACTGCTGTGTGTTGGCTCCTGTCAGTGCAGGGGACTGTGGTGGAAGTGCTGATAAAGTACTACTGGGGAGCAGAGCTCATTTACTCTTAATGTTGTAAAAACAGCATATGAAAACAAAGGTGCCAGGAAGAGTTTATAGCATAATCCCAATGCAATCCTAAATTCTAGCCTCAATTATTCCTTTCTTTGTTGGACAGACTTTTTGGCTCCAAGATGATTAATTGTGATAATTATATAATAGCTTTGTAGAACAAATTAATACCTACCAGGAGGTGAATTAATGCCACCAAGAAAATAGCTTGTTATATAAGTATGAACTGAGGGATCTGTTGTCTTCATGAGCTATCATATAGAGCTCATAGAAAGGCACTGGAGGGTGAGAGAACTACTCCCACACATTTTACACAGTGTAGAAATTGTCTTATGTCAGTGTTTGCAATTTCTGTCCTGAATCGGTCCCATCTACCACCGGCGCTTCTGTCCTTTCCATGTAAACATAAACCCTGAATCCTGACTGCTGGAATGCTTGTTAAGTCTTGCATCTTCTAGCCACTTAACCTTTGTTTGCCTCTCTCAGTGCAGAGGGAAGGGGTGTTTCAGGAGCCAATGGGCTGTTGTGTAGATCCTCACTCTTCCTCAAAGATGAAAATGATGGGAAGTAAAAGAATCTGTTTCTCTGAGGAGAGTGGTTACTCCCTCAAAGTTCTTGAGGTCCTGAAAATGGTAGTATTTAATAGGCCTGAAGAAGCACTCAGAAGCTTTGAAACCATACAGAGATGTTACATTTTCCGTTGTGTTCCCCTTCTTTTCCAAGTATGCTGGGATATCAGTGAAGTGTTTCTTATTGATTGCCCTTATGTTGCTGCTTATCATTGCTGTCAATATCGCAGTCATTTTCAGAGCTAGTAACTGTGTTACTAGAAAGAAAGTGCATCTGTAAGGCTTTTATTTGATGCAGAAGGAGCAGCTGTAATATCCACATGAAAAAATTGTTTTATGGGATTTTTTTTTATTTTAGCTAAAAATTGACTGAAATTTAAAAAAGAAATTAAAGATAAAAGAAATTCTTTTTAAGCAAAATTCTGTGTCAAGTGTTTGTACTTTCTGTCCTTTACCAAGAATTTTCTGTAATGGTGATTTTCAGCTGAAAGTCTTGCTAAGGGCTAACGAGAATCTTAGCATTGTTCCTTTTTTATTTCCTCCTCCTTTGATGTACAGAGAGGCAGTAATAAATAGTCAAGGACCCTTCAGGAGCTGCATGATGCTAACTCCGGATGCAGATGTGACTTGGGGCCAGGGGAGGAATTTGGTAGGGAACTGCTACAACTCTCTTGAGGGACACATATGGATGAGGCTAAGCCCACTGACACACCAAATGAGACAGACTGATCTATTTTTCTTGGTTTCCTACCTTATTGAGCTTGCAACACCTGGGAGATCAACTGATCTTAGGTATACAATGATCTTTTAATTAATGTTCTTGAAAGATAATAGATGAGGGCTCCCAGTTCAGCTCAGTGAAAGGCTAAAGAAAGAGCATAGTGCTTATTACCCAGGAAACAGATAAGTGAAAAACTAATCTTCTCATGCTATTCTTGCTCATTTAGATTTCCCAGTGATCCATTCCCATCTCTTTCTGAATACAGCTGGATAAAAGGCCCTTCTGGACTTGACTACCCAGAGCTGAATTAGCCAGATGAATCACCATGGAGAAATTGAGTCATCCCATGTCTGGAGAGAACAGAGCACAGTAGCTTTGCAGAGCCCTGTCAAAAGCAGTAAGGTGCTGCTGCTGAAACCATGAGTAAAAAACATTGCCATTTTTAACAGTGAATACGGCTGTTATGTACCTTCTGCTTAATTAGTATATAGAGAATTGCCACTCTAAATCAAAACACAGGGAACACACAAGACATATATAAAGTCATATATGACACCATATGACACAGATTTTCAGTGTATTGCCAGAAATTTCTTGAGGCTTAAACAGTTCTGTCTGCACAGCTAACTGGATGTGCTCAGCTTCTGTGAATCAACCCTGAAGTTCAGAAAGGAAGTGAAAAAAAAGACAATTCCTGCGTAGTTCTCTCAACTGTGAAAATGCCAAGCCCTTTGGGGATCTACCTGAAACATCATCTCTATTCTGTTGTTCAAGCAACTGCATCTTATACTTTATTTTTCAGACAGAAGAAGCAATTCCCTTATCCCCAAGTGACTTACAGTGCTTTCTTCAATTTTTATAAGGGATTTACCTCATTATTTTTCCATATGTAGTTATTTACCTCATTATTTTTCCCTATGGAGTTATGAGACTTCTTTTATTTTACAGACTACAGTTAAAATATATCTTAAAGCTTAAAACCATTGAAATTATGTATTCTATGTGTATGGAGATATAGCAGTTGCTCCTACAAAATCAGCTGCCCAATAGCATGTTGTCAGAAGAAAGCAAAATGTCAAGTGCTGTTGTTGCTGGTTCATAGAACTAGATGAAAATGACGAGCTTTTTTTGCTGTTGTTAAGTGAGCAGAACTTGGTTCTGTGGACTATTTTACTTCATGTGTGCCTCACAGTAAAAGCTGCTCCTTGGGCCTAATTGTTTGGGCTTCTGAAAAGGTTTATCCTGGCCAGATCTTCATTTCACACAAGCATGCTTAGATGCCTTACAGCTGTGGCACAATATGGTCTTGAAATTGTTCTGGGAGAAAATTGACATTTATTGATGGTGCTGGTTTTGCATCACATGGGCCACTGATTTCATCAAATTTATTCATGAGTTAAGATTCCCAAGATGGGATTCACCAGCTAGACACAGGCACCAAATGTGCCTCATGCAGTCCCACCTGGCCCCCAGATGTTGCTCCAGACAAGTCCATGGCTTTGGCCACAGTTCTCTATCACACCTCCTGGCTTTGTGGTCCTTTTGAGCACCCCATGGCATCACTCACTGCAACAGACACAGTGTTACACTGAACTGCATGAGATTCTTGATACTTGTTGATCTGCAACACATTGTTGGTTCAATACAGCTTTGTTTTGCTAAACAAAGTGACTCCAAATGACACAACTGATATGACAATGCCCTGATAGACAACTCTGAAGTAAATTTGACATAGGAAAACACAATCTAGACTAGTGGGATGGAGCTTTTCTCTGTGACCCAAGAAGTGTTTGCATTCAGGGATACTGCATCTGACAGGCCTCCAATACAAGCAATACTGTGCAAAGTATTTTGGGGTCTATGGGAAGGTTTTATCTGCTGATTACCTGTTCATTCTGAAATGTGTGTTTAATAATTATCTTACATCTGAGGGTTCTTTTTTACCAAGACAAGAAGAAACACAGTGTACCATTAAATCTCATCTCAACCTTATTAACTTCCAGCCAGGCAGGATACCCAGGGAGGTGAGGCCCCCTCTTCCACTGTTAGGCATACAGCTGCATGAATTGTTATCTGGTTTGCATTTCTGTGGGGCAGGTTATTAATTAACTTGTGCTCCAGGTTCAGCATTGACGGTACTCTTGACTCTCACAGAAGTGGAGTGATTGATTTGGTTTTGGTATCAAGCACATGCTGTGCTGACCTCTCCTGTAAAGATGTATTGTGCTTACATCCTGTATGTGACATGATAGAAAAATCTGACTCTTCTGTTCTGCATGTAAAGCTGTGAATAAATGATGCCTGGCAAATAGGTCATCCAGCTCCAGCTCCAGCTTTTGTGGAGGCAAGGTGGCCTTTAATTTCTGAGTGGAAGCAACAATTTTTCTAGTGCATCAGGGAGCAAAAGCTGGTAAGACACAAACCATGCTTTTTTATTATTTTAGTCATCAGGTTTTTGTAGGTGTTGTCCATCTTACAGCCTACACTGCTGTAGCTCTGTCTTAATTCTAGTGCTAAGATATGCTTAAATACTGCTCTTTGAAAAGAAAACTGAAACGACATGTACACAAGAATCAGTAGTACTAAAAAGGCTCAGTGCTGCAGTAAGGCTGTCTAAGACTTGTGGCTCTAGGTGACACAATCCTGTAGCACTGAGCCTCCTCATCAAACTGGGTGCATTTGTCTTTACTGGATATGTAATACTGACCTCGTAATAAGACCAGAGAGTAGAAAAGGGAATCTGACACTGCCTCTGCACCACGGTGTTCAGAGCAGCAAGTTGCTTGGGACATCTCTGTGGAGAGCTGTGTTGATTTTTCTAATGAGGAATATTGTTTTGGATTGTTAGCCTACCTCCCCTGATCTTACGTTGAGTTTGACCAGGTGAGCTAAGAGCACCCATTTTTGGTGCTGGGGTCTGGTGAGAACATGCCTGCTGTTATCAAACAACCTGACTGTGAAAAGTTTGCTATTAAGAGTACTATTGAGATTTATCTCTGGAATTTTCTTGCATATTATGAAACTCTGACTCATTTTGCTGCCTCATGTAGAATTAATAAAAGAAATTATGAAATGATGAAAGAATCATCAATGCTGTCTTGGGAAATCTCATTTCAGAGGAGCACATCTGCAAATGACACCTATTTTTCATTCTTCTTCAAGAAGCTGCATCTCAATTAACAAAAGTGATGATCTTAATGGATATACTTGTAGCAGTGGCTTCAGAGCCACCAGATGCTTCCATCTGATAGACCAGAAAATAGGAGTGTATCAGTAAGCATTGAGAAGTGGCAATATTAAATATGTATCAGTCTTTAAAATGGGTTTTTTTAAAACCTGTATGTCACAGTTTGCGGGATATGCGGAGCCAGCAATGCCGTATTTTCATCTGTAAATATTAATTAGTCTTAGTTGGAGAATGCATATCTCTCTTCGCTAATAGTGAGTTTTCTATAACAAAATGTGTAAGACCAGAGGCACGTTTTGCAGAGTTCATGGGGCTGAGGACTTTCGATGCAAGTTCTTATTTCTGGTATTTTGGAGAAAGGTCTAACTCTGTTGCCATTGAAATTGAGAGATTCTCTTTCAAGTTCAGTGGGAGCTGGCCCTTGCGCATGGATGCTTTAATATCACGTTACACATGTGCTACTGAGGGAAAATCCACATGGCTCTATGCTGCTTAGATATTTCAGTGGTTTATGACCTGTTAATAACCTGCCTGAAAGAGATGCACATTGAAAGTTTTCTTTGGAATGAACTGTCAGAATTTGTAACAGCACATATGGCAAAAAATTTGCATCATATTTTACTGCTTCGACTTTTTCTTATGTGTTTTCCTGAGCAGTGGTACCTGATGACACGCAATGCTGACCAACAACAGTAGATCTCGTAGCGATTTAGGGTACCAGGTGTAAAACTACACAGCAGTACAGTTATAAACATAGTGTTTGAGCAGTGTGTATCCCTGTCATGCCATTTGTGGAGTATGAGTTAGTCGTAATGACAAAATGGTGCATGTTTGAGTGAATATAGACTGGACATGAGGACAGCTAACGGGGTTCTGAGCCTTCCAGCTGCAGTTGTTTCTTCCTGAAACATCATATTTTTTATAATAATTAGAAATTGTTATTTTATGGGCACCTGTTCTGCTGGCCCATGATGAAGAATCAAGTTGTTCTATATACTTCCCATTTTACCCACAATCATTCAGGCTGAAGAAGATACAAATTAGAAAGATGATTTCTATACCTTCATGTGACTTCTCAGAGTACCAGTAATCCTCCACCTGACATGCATAAAAGGGGAATGTCCCTACTCTTCTGCCACATGTTTACATGTGTTCTCCTTCAGATCTGAGAGTGAGAAATTCTTTCCCTGGGTTCAGTCTCCTCTCACCTGTGGCAGTGTTTCCACGTACCGCCTTGCTCTGTGGAAAGCAGGCATCTTCTGTCATCTCCCCACTCCCACTCTAGCATAGAAAGAAGTAGAAAAAAGTCAGCTTCTGAAGTGTGTTAGGGTACTACCATGTTATGTAGTATGACAAAATGTGTTGCTATAATGAATTGGGGTAGTACTTTTTACTAAACAAGCATGAAGATGTACATTAATGTATTTTTTTAAGGGACACGTCATCAAGCTACCACTACTTTCAGAACTTTGTAATGTGTTATAAGTAGTTAAGCCTGAGGTTTAATGCACTGATTGCTCAACTTGTACCAGTTTGGCCCCTGCTTTGGTAAGCAGCTTTGATCCCAAAGCAAGGGAAGGGTTTCTTTCTCCTTGGAGCATTAAATATGGTCCCAAACCAGAGACAGACTGGTGGTGTGGATGCTCTTGTGTTCTTGCTGTTACATAGAAGGTCCTCAAATGTCACTCTGGTGGGTCTATTCCTGTACTCAGAATTTAGTTGCGTAATGGATTTAGGCTTGAAACAGAGTTTTGCTTTGAATCAAATTAAGTGTAAAAGCAACCTGCTGTTCATTGGATCTATGAAGTGAATTCAGTTTGCTTTCTAAGCCCATTCAGGCTTTTTTACCTTCTAAATTAATTAATATTTCCAGGAACTCAAAACAGTTGCTCTTCGGGGGGGGGGGGGGGGAGGGGGTGTGATC
>JARCZZ010040991.1:0-31558 GCA_030323915.1 Brotogeris chrysoptera
TCTTTGCCCTCTGGCCAGTCCATGATGACTTCTAGGATTCCTGGACGACTGGGATTTCCTATTCGAGCTCGTTGTGTCTTCAGTGCTGCTCCAGCTACTAAGGAGAAAAATAACTACTGCTGCTGAACCCAGGACAGTTTCATAGGAGAACTTGATAAATTCAAATCCCTCAGGTAAAAATAAACCAGATTTTAAGATAATAGAGAATTTTTCCTGTGATAAGAGGAAAACTGGAAGTTAAAATAAGCTTAGGTTACCAAATTTATGCAAAGAAACTGTGTGCAGGTTTGCTGCACAGTGGACGCATACCTTTGCGCACTGACCTACCCTTGGTGTTTACTTCAATCAGTGCCAAGAAGCAGATGGCATCAGGATGATTCTTGTAAAAGGACCACATGAGGATGTCTCTACCATGGAATATTATTCTTCAAGGCTACCTCATCCATCTTGCTAGAATTCCTCCTTTAAAAGGACAAATTGCAAGACCAAATGTATCAGCAATTCTCTACCAGATATTTTAAGCCCTTAACAAAGAAGATGAGCACCCTTATGGTGGCTAGCAATTTAAAAAGTGACTGACAGTCTAAAGTGGGACAGTATGGACCTGGTTTAAGCATCTGAAAATTGTGTGTGTGCGTACATACAACAGAAAGTGGTGGGGACAAAAATGAGAAGGGTGATCTTCCCTCTGAAACTGAAAGCAGCTGACTGCAATGAAGTTACTTGGTATACAGACTCTAATGGAATCTCAGATATCTCCACCATATAGAAAACCCTGTATTTTTATGTCTGTTCAACACCTCAAATGGAATCATGCTCGCACCACCTCTTCCTCTGCACATCTTCTGTCATTCCCTATAGTTTAACTTCTATGGATATCTTTGTGTGTGTGCACATGTACATACACCTCTATAAAGCAATCTTAAAGGAAAGAATAGGTTTGGGTAAAATTATTTCATAAGCAGTGTACAACCTTCAATATTATTTGTCTTTTTCTTATGGGAAATGTTGCACTTTCAACAATAACTAGAACATAATGGATGTGTTGCGTACAAAAAGGCACGTGTCCTAATTTAGCTGGCTTTCAAACTACAGAACCTTAACTTTAAACTCTAGGGCAGCTGTCTACAAAGCATACCAGTCTGTTTCTGCCAAAAACCTTAAATTTTCTAGCCAAGGTCCTTCTCACTGAGGAAGACAGGAGCAGAAACTGTTCTAGCAGCTGAAACCAGCCACCTTTCTTGATGAGTTGACTTTGGTGGCAATAACTTTGAGCACTCTAGCAATTTGTTAGGAACACGGGGTTAGATGCAGAAAATAGTTGTGCATACTATACAACAGTTATGCTGTTGTTTACATATGGGTTTATGTCATCCAAACCTTTACATTACTTTACTACTGCTGAGACCATACATTGAAATGATCAAAATATAAAAAAGGTTCATACAAAATTTCAGGGTTTCTAGGCCTTCCAGTTTGGGGACTAGGGAGTTTTTAAGTCAAGAAAAAAAAGACACTTAATGGGAGAGTGTCATTGTGATGAAGCCTACCCAAAAGCAATGCTCAGATAAGTAAAACCTTGTCTACATCTGTCCAGGTCTAACTTGTCTGGTTATTCTGATGTGTGCTGATAAAACAAAAAACATTCAAGCAATTACTATGTGAAGGCTTTCCCAAAATCTTTGTACTGTATCTGCCCTTGTATAATGGTTTAACTATGCATGGCAAAGAAATAAAGACAAGCAGACAAACAATTTTACATGTTTATAGCATGTCAGGTGATAATAACAGCTTATTGGTTTTATGTTATGGCAGTTACAGCAAAATCCAAGAAGATTTGCTTGGGTTGACCAACATGGCCATGGGTCACTTAAGCCAACAACCTAGACTAGAAAGCAGTAATTGGTGTAAATAAGAGCCCCTTGGGAATTAAGATGTCCAACAGGAAGCAGAAGGCTGAGCCCAATCCACCATGGATAAAGGCCTGGCCACAAGCCAGGAGGCAGATTCATTAACCAGCTGGAGCAATTGTCTTCTTTCCCCAAGGCCATGCTGCTGGTCACTATTATCGCTGTTCTGGAGGCATTCAATGGTGTCTATTGTCTGTGGATGTAGAACAGATATCACTATCCACATGGTAGACCTATCCCAGTTTGTAAGTTATTAATAGATTTTAGGTTACTGAGTGGTGCGGTACTGCTCTTTTGGCTACTTCAGCCCTAAACTCTCCCACTTCTGAATCAGACCTATGTATCTGGCTCACCCTCTCTTTATAGCATTGGAACATTTACATCTCGATTCAACGCAAATTATTAACAATCATAATACTGCCAATGATTAAATATTTCATGTCTGTGTTCTATTAAGATACTGATCTGGTATCAGTATTCTATGTTCGGAACCCAAGCTTCACCCCCTTTCTTAGTCCAAATCATAATATTTATAGCATGATGCAAGAGGGGAGATTAGATAAATTTGCAAGGAAAGAATATGAATTGTATAATTATAAAGTGAAATGGATTTAAAGGTGTGTAAAAATCAGTTTTAATAATACATACACTTTTCTTATTGGTTTGTTATTTATAATTCACATGGGTTGATTATTATTCTGCTGCCTCTGTGAAGGTGATATAAAGGCTCTGAATTGAATGAGTAAAAGGTGAAAACAAACTTCTATATAAAGTTATTTGACTTTCCAAACTTTGCAGGTTATATAACTGCAGACTAATTGCATGGCAGTTTTATTTCCTCATTTGTCTGGCTTTCTGGTAAAAAAAAAAAAAAAAAAAAAAAGCTAAATTGTATCAATATACATGAATAAGTCAGAGCTGATAAAGTCTACATATTCCCAAATACAACAAAATACATATTTTTCATGTGTATTCCATGAACTGGAAGACCAATTATATTACTAATTTCTTTTGAATAAACTATTCCATAGTTTTAGACAACTGTGCTTTTTAAGTACATCTCAGCAAACAGATGGCTTGGTTGAGTAATCTCAGTGCTTACACTGTCCTCCTTGAAATCTTGTTTCAGTATGATTATAAAAAAAAAGCTAAATTTCAAAGACTAAAGAAGTTCAAAGGTTCAAAGAGTGGTCTGGGTTTGAAGGGGCCTTCGGGTACCATCTAGTCCAATTCCCCGTCATGGACAGAGACACCTTCCACTAGACCAGGATGCCCAAAATATCTTCTGAAGTTTGTAGCTATCAATTGCAACACTCCAGTCATGTGATTTATCCCATGACATCAAAGAGATCATAACTTTCTAGCTGAAAGGGGGCTTCCACTTCCTCCTGCTTTTTTACCCATACTGCATGCAGTGGTAAAGATGCATTTCAGCTGGGCTATCAACAATTTCACCTTTTAGAGCATGACCTAATTTCTTTAAGGCATTTCACAGGTTTTTCCCATTTGGTTCCTAATGCATGAGCATCCCCTGGCTCTTCTGTTTTGTAAAGCAAAATCTGTAAAGCAGATCCACAGGGTGATCTGTAGTGAGAGTTGTCATGCATGATACCTTACTGCCCAGTACCTTCCGTCCAAACACAGTAAGGGCAATCAGTCATCTGGTCAGCTCCTTATAGAGAGCTGAAGACCTAGCAGGTTGAGAATCAAAGGAAGTCATTACACAGCAATAAGTAAAGGAATAAACTTTTGTTCCTGACAGAAAAACATGACAGCCAAGGCATGGCATGAGTAGGAAGCTGAGCAACCCAAAAGGGAGCACTAAGGCAACCACCTAATGGACTGCAGCTGGAATATATATAGTTTTAGTTAATTCATTTGCATAAGCCCTATTTCCTTCTACTGTTTTATAATCTTTGAGTTGGATCAGGACTTGAAATAAGTATTTTATCAGGCTGCAAGGAACATAAGTTGGTGGTGCATCTTTGTGCATTAACTTCTCAGAAGCAGACACCAATAACTATTCACACATCTTTTTAGCAATATAGTAATGCCAGATCACAATCAAGTTCAGCACTCCACTGTCTAAACGCATGGTAACAGGTAGCTGACCATACAGAGTATCCATTGTCAAAGTAAAAGACAGCAGTGGGTGCCTCTGTCTTGCATGTGTTTAAGGTTACTATGCAAGTAAGCTAGGAATTTAATCTAGTTCCCAAATTTATGAATCCCAAGCAAGCACTTTAAGTCCTGCAAAATTAAACTTTCCTGTGCCTATGCAGACATCTGAGTAGATAATTAGAAAGAGGAAGAACAGAATTTAGCAGCTTCTTCAGGTATTTTTAAAGTTCACCTTCTTTATCATAGACAATTGAGAAAAGTAGTAACTCTATTCAATTGGTAGGTTGTGCCATTCAAATCACATCTACACTGTATTTTACAGCAAGTAGGATTAGTTATTCTAAGAAAAAAAAAAAAACAAAACCCCTAAAATATTTTAAGTACTGTTGCTGATATATTCAGAAAGAAGATGCGCTCCATACTGAAAAGCTGCACTCAGATTTACATATAGATGTTTCAACTCCCTTTTCTCCTGGCACCACATGCTGTGCGTGCACAATATTGAAATTTAACAGTAATATGCCAAAGCATTACATTCCTCAGTAATTCCTTTGCAACAGTGAGATTTGTCTACTTGCTTCTTTGGCGTAAATCTCTGGCACTAACATTTGTAACAAAAGAAGCAGCAAGAAAAGAGCCAGTTTGAGCCTCTGAACATCATGCATTTCCAATACAGACTGAACTTATTTCTAGCTCATTAGAACAGACACGGTGTAGGATCTGAAGGATGTGTTTGCAAATGACAGTCTCTGAAAGCTGAATTCGTAATAAAAGTTATTTATGAACTTGCCACAGCAGAACAGCTCTTGCAGTAGCACGAACTGTAGTCTCAATCAAAAAATTTCACTGATACAGTTCTTCAAAAGAAGCATCTCTAATGTAAATGCCTTTGTCAGCATGGGGGTGGGAAGGAAGAAACATGACAAACGGGAGCTTTCAATTACCACAACCCTCAAGAAAAATGTGAAACACAACAGTTTTTTTACACACACAGCAAACAAGAAGAATCCAAGAGTCAAGCACCTAAATTCCATTAATTATGCATATCTAACTGCAATAGAGTAATTCTAAAATAAAAGGTAGGCGGAAAACATGACTTTAGGGTCAGAAGAAATAGATATACTAACATTTTGCTTTATTACTTATGCTAAAACCTACAGAAACATATAGGTAATAATTCATTACTAATTTACATCAGATGTGACAAAGGTTATTGCATTAGACTGTCATTTTATCATCCATCCATTGATTTCTTTTGATTACTATGCAGTTCAGTTTAGTGGGGCCCTATCCCACTTTTTCATTTCTAAAATAACTTCCAAAGACATCACCATTCAGTACTGATTTTGTAATTTTGCTTAGTTCAGGGTAATTGAAATTATCTAAAGTGCATCCTAAGTAAAATTTACCTGCAAGAAAGTCAAAGTCAACTTTCTTACTGATCTTCACTTGAAAAATTAACACAAGAATTTCACATTAAAACTTTATGCAATGAGAACTGTGGGAAGTTACTACCTACTTTTGTTTATAGCGTAACATTACCAAATCTATCAGGAACCTAATTAATCACAGACACAGAAGTAAACCTCTCCTCCTTCTAGCTTCAACTCACGGGACTTCAATTTCTGCAAGCCAAAACCATTCTGTTAGTATAATGACAGCTCTGATTATTCTGAGCAACTCCAAGTATTTTTTCAGGAGGGCAGAAAGCAGGGAGATTCTCTCTCCCAAAACGCAAATAGTTTTATTTTATTAATATGGTTTGATTTGCAAAGGTTTGTGACTCCCTGGTTCTGATTCTCAGTTTATAAGCCCTATGATCAAAGAACATTAGAGCAAACCAAGCAAGAAAGCAGGTTGATATTTGCAAGCAGAGGGGCCTCAGAGGATCTATTTAATCATCTCCAGTAAAAGTAGGAAAGTACTGAGCTCCATTTTCTCTAAACACCCATGAGATTACCCTAACATTCATGGAAGTGTAATAATACTAGCTAAAATATAATGAGTAAGTTTTTGTATTGTATTATGACAACAGTGAGTTAATTTTGACTTTTTTATCAGTTGGAATATAGTACATAGGCAGACATAATGTTGTATTTGTGATAGTCAGCTAAAATAAACTGAAGACATAATACAGAGCAGGTGATGTGAGAAGCAACTGTGCATCGCTAGACAGGCAAGTGCAAACTAGCTGACTCTTTCCTATTTGTGACCTTGCAGGGACAATATGCAGGTTTAGATAAAATCTTATTTTCATTCTGTGCTCATGTGTAAAATTCACATTGTGATCCCTAACCTTAGTATAACATCCTTATGTGTAAGGAAGGAAAACCAGTAAGTGGAAGTTATTGGGTTTATCTTTAGGTATTTCTTCAGATTAAACTGACCTTCTCACAATGTGAATGTCAGAGCTGCATTAGTTTTCGAACAATCTCTTGCCAGGAGGTGTTCTTATCCACCCTTGCTTACATTAAAAAAAAAAAAAATCCAATTTTTTCCTCTCAGTATTTGTTCTTTTTCCTCCTCCCCTTTTTGCTATTATTGTATTGATTTACTGGGAACTTAATGGGATTTCTGTATCAATCTTCTTTTTACTTAACACACTATTAGCTTCATCATCAACTTCTTCATTTTCCGTTAGACCTCAGGTAGCAGATCGCAGGCAGCTCACATTTTTACTTTCATTGAATACCTGCTTGAATGCAATCATAGGCTTTTACAACAGAGATTTCCCAGAATCTGTTTGGCCAGATGTGCTTGACTGAAGAAGTTCTGCTTTCACCATTTGATTTTTACGTCCTTTGTGCAAATCCAATAACATAACTAATACAATCACCTGCCCAAACCAATAACACTTTCCTAAAGGCCCATTTCTGCATGACAGTTTGCAGGACCGCCAACTGCAAGTTTCCTCACCTGCTAAAGAATACTCCTCTGCTAACATCTGCAGGAATCCCAAAGAAGGTATCCAGCTTGTGGAAGGATCAGGCTGTACCCTGCCTGCCTATCAATAGGAGACTCTGCCTGCAGGACAAGTGATAGCTTCTCTTTCAATTCCATAGCAGCGCCCCCAGCCAGTGTCCCTGGTGAGCCCACCCAATGGCTTCCAATCCCCGACACTCATTTACAGACTGAAATTGTGCTTTTTTTGCCATTCAAAATATCTTCACATCAGTCTTCTTGTTACCATCATTGCTCCATCTTGGCATATGCTATTCATCAGGAATTAAAACAACCTGCGAGAAATCAGTTTCCTACAAGATAAAGTCTATTCCATCCAAAGTCTGCTCTACATACATCTTGCCTATTATTTTATATAGGCCAAGAAAAGAGAGTGTTAAAATTTTGGGTCTCTTACAAGCTTTGATTTTTTCATGATTTCAGTGTTGCCACACCTGAAGGAAAATAAAGGCAATTTTAAACATTGCTCTCTGAAAAAAAAAACTATGTAAGAAAGGCAAATGAAAATAGGACTTTTCAATGGCTTCTCCGCAAGATAAGAAATACGTATCTGGAAAGACATATGCATATAGCACATTTACTGCACAGCTGTGCTACACAAAATTCACATTCATAGACAAGACATACTATGCCACATGCATTCAGAATTATATGAACTCACACTGGATGCCAGATTATTTGGGCACATACTAGTACGAAATAATTGCAACAAATCTCAGTAACTTTCAACTGCTACAAAAGAAGCTTTACTACCTGATACAAACAACTATGGAAATACACTCATACTCCTTTTAATAGCATCATGAGTTTAATATCCATTGAGATAAATGGTCAAAATAATTTTACACAACAAGAATTATTGAAGTTTTTTATGCTTCATTAGTTTTTCCCCATCATTAAACATTTTCTTCTACTTATACTGTACACAGGTATAAAATGTGTTTATCTATAAAAGGTTTGATTCAAATGTAATGTTTCCCAGAAATGAATTTGCCCTAAATAAAAAAATAACAGTTCCAAACCGCAAATATATTGATTCAGCTCCTGTGCTGATATGGGCCAGAAGAAATACCAGTAATTTTACCCCCTTCTCTAGAAGCCAGTGCAGCTTTACCAAAATGCAGCAGCCTGCAGTATCATAGAGACTGTGGTCTGATCACAGGAAACTAGGAGAAAGGCAGCATGAACCACCCAGTAAATATTATGGCAGCTTTCAAAATGAGAGATACATGTATATTTAGAGGCCATATTTGAATTTTTCATGAAAGTTGTTTACCTCTTCAGTGCTTACATTATGACTCACTATTTGCCATTTGCCCTTTGAGCCCCCTGATATTATTTCTACTCTTTACCAGCGTTTAAAAGTTATAGGCATAAGAATATAGGCTATAATTAATATCAAATATTTAATTTTAAAAATCAAACACCCGTTAATAGAAGTATTTGCATTTGTACAGTAAGCCAAACAATGAATGTGCTGATGGTGGGGTAGGCTAACTCCTTGACTGATTCCGCAGTAAGAATTTGGTTGATGATAAATACTTAGCAACATGTTGCTTGGGGAATTGTTTTGGTTTGGGTTTTTTTTTTCCTTCTCATCATTTCCATCCCCACTATTCTTGACAATGACAGAGCATCCCTCCCCTTACCACAAGCTGCTTCTCATGTTGCCTGACCGCAAGCAAAAAGAGCTGATCTGAATAGTGGTTCCTACTGAGTGAAAGAGACCTTCCTAGTATTATATTACTTCTGAGTAAGGATTATAAAACACTGAACCTATTTTTTAGCTTTGCTCTGGGAAGAAAACCCTCACTAACAGGGACAAGCAAAGCTGTCCCACATATCACAGGCCATGGTACCCCACCAGGCACCTGCCACTGTTTGCTACCCGTTGCACAAAGAGACAACCAGAACATACTCAGTAACAGAAAGCAGTTATTTACAGTTAATGACTGGTATGAAGCAGTTACACCTGGCCCCACAGAACCAGGGGGGCACACACAGTGGACACAAGCAGGGCACTTCACACCAAAAACCATAACACAGTAACAGTGCATCTTTTTCCATACCTAGTTACTACACTTTTGATTCTTAAATGGTGACAGCAACTCCCTCAATGGTCCCTCTCAAATGGTGGAACAGTCTCCCTTCCTCCCTGAACACATGCACTCTCCTTTCATATGCAGAGGGAATTAATTGAAGGGCTTTCCCCCCACACACTTGCATGACATAGACTTCTCAAATGAATTTCAGGCAATTAGCTTTTCAAGCAGTACCATATTAAAGTACTAGACTTGTGTGGTGACTGTAATAAATTCCTTCCAGCCCCCTGCTGAGTGCACACAGGAAAAAAAAAACAATTTCTATATTACAGTCATAGAGAATGTATATTAATTTCCATTTAAAAGCAAACAGCTAAGATTCCTTTCAACTGATCCGAGGCAGATTCTGACTGGCTATGTTCACATGCCCCCATCAGAAAACATCTGAATAGGTACTCAGTTTCAAAGCCACATGATGAAAGATGAACAGCCACAGTCGAGTTTCCATGAATGTTCCAAGAGAGGCCCATTCTCCAGTCCTCATAAAGAAGGATTTCACAGAATGTCATCATCTAGGCAAAGGCTTCATCTACAGTTTAACACAAACATAATTATTACAATCATGGTATCTCATAAAATAGAGTTCTCAGCACCCTGAGACTGCAATAGGAACAACAGTGCATGAGAATACGTGCACAGAAATAGAGTGTGTGCCTGATTGAGACTGTCAGGGTGCTTTTACATTGCATGTGAGCACAATCAAAGGAGGATTTTGCAGTTTTCCCTGAATTTGTTTGGCACTAGGCTCTCTTCCGGTCCTGACAGACTGGTTTTAGCTTTCCCAAAATAAATGAGAGTATTTGAGGATGTCAGCATTATATAAATAAATGTGTTGATAAGTTCACCATAAACAACTCTTCATCTTGGCTTTTCACAAAAGCAGTTTACTACTTTACCCAGATTAGAGAAAGACAGCATAAGAATCACTTATGGTTTACAATACTTAATATTTTTTACTGAACTCATGCTCAATAATGTTATGAAGTTCCTTGATACTGATCCCCAAAGACATTGCACTGCACTTTGATTAAAATAAAGCCTAAAGGGAAAGCCAGCATTTACTACCACAAAGCCAGGATACAAATGAGTCACGTTTTCATTTGCAATGTTTTAGTAAATCTTATTTCTTAGTTTATTGTCCTAAATTATCTTAATCCATTATAAATATTATCTTTGAAAAATATAGTGTTCTCTCTTTAAAACTGCAAGCTTATTAATACTTTGCTTATTTAGGATCACACTGATGCCAGATTTGAAGTTATTGCTTCAAAGCTCTACAGTTGTTTAAGAAAATTAACTTCTGGCTTCCTCTCTCTCTGCCAGTCAGGCTTGAAATATTTTTTCCTGCATCGTCTTCTCTGGAATCACAGAATGATGAACTACCATTAAAAATAAAAAGTAAAAAAATCGTGCTGAGACACTCAGCATGGAAGTTTTCAGTCTGAACACTTGAGGCTTGGCAGTGTCACAAGCATTTGAAATCAGAAAATTAAGCATTTCCTTGACTTACCTTTTAAACAAAGTCATGCATCATTAAATGCTCGCCATTTTTAGCCCTGGTGATTTTTCACTACAATAGCGAGGAAAATAAAACTTTTTTCCAGTGGTATTTCAGAAAACAGGAGAAGGAGGTAGTTGCATCAAGGCCAAGTATAAAGAAATTTCCTTCAAAAATATCTGGGTCCATGTTGAAAATGTGTAATAGTCTCACCACAATTTAAGAGAAATTTTATAATCTTTTCATTTAATGCCTTTTGTAGACTGTGGTCTTGTTCAAGTCTAACTGTATACAAATGTGGAAGAGAAATTATGCAAGGTCCACACATTCTGTCCCTACTCACCTAGAGTGGGTGAATAGACATGCAGATTAGGAGAAACCTGGCCCTTACACAATCATTTTGACAGCTGTAAACCAGTTAATTAGGAAGTAGACAACACACCACCAGTCACCTTGTATTTAGGGATATCAAGGTCTGTCTAATCTCTTGTGCAACAAAGGAGCTGAAGTTTAGGTTATCCTTTGGGAAGATTTGAACAGAGAAACAGGATGTCAAACTCCATTTGTTTTGCTTCTCACAAAACAACTGTATGTCACTTCAGGCAGAAAGATGAACATCACAGAAGCTGCTTTCAGTGCATTTTTTTCATATTTATATCTGTATCCTACTTACATCAACAGGATATTGTATCTTAAAGTCTCTGTGAGTCAGTCAGGACCAGCATCTTCTCTTCCTTCCCTTATCTGAATGACAGTCTTAAAAACTTGATATAACTTAGTAACTCCCTATGGCTTTTGGAGGTGGCTTTTCAGAGCTATCCCTTATTTGAAGTGAGCATGTTTGTACGGTACTTCAAGTCATAGGAAAATTAGGTCTCCATCTATAGGAGTTGCCGTAAAGCTGAGCTCACTTGCCATTCTATCTTGCAGAATATGGATGGAAGAGAGTGCAAAGACTTTGAGGTGGGGGATGTTACTGCAGGATTTATGGAGAGAACAGAACTGTGCAGGAACAACACAGCAGGATGGAAGATTCAGAAAGCACAAAAATAATTTTGCACTGTATTCTGCAGAATCCACAGCAACTTCTGTGACTGAACAATTCCAATAGAAGGGCCGGACATCTGTTAAAAGTTCACACAATAATACAGGAACACAGTCTGTATGGTTTGTTAAGTCTCTAATACATTATTGTATGCCCAAGCAGCCTTTATTGGACTGAGTTTTCAAGTTGTATTCAAGCATTTCTTGGCTGAGACGTGCATTTTGTAGCAACACTCTCTGATCTTAAGGGTGTTCCATTTCAAGTTAGTTTTTTGTTGTTGTTTTAAAAAACCTAGATTGTCATTCAGCTGGCAGGATTGCGGGGATATTTGCTGTGTTTGGTAAAGAAAAAGCAATCAACGTGGTTAGAGTACTGATACCTTTTCATTGTGTCAGGGCAAAACACACCTCTGCAGAGGTACACACTGCAATAAGTACCTGAAAAGATAATAAAGCATCTTCTTTGTTTCCAGCTGAACCATTAACGTTCTTTTGAGAGAGATGTCAAAAAATTGGCTGCACAGATCAACAATGTTAAGAAGCTGGCAAAGAATATTTATATGGATAATTTGCAAAAGTAAAATAGTAGCAGCCTTTTCAGTTTGAGCCTATGATTTCCAGTTGCATGAATTTAAAGGTTACTTGCTACAGAAATGTAACTACAGATAATGAAAGAGTTATGCAAGTCATAAATTGTAAATAGCTAGCAGCCTGGAAAAAGATATCAAATAAGCAGAGGCCTCTTCTGCAGCTTCCCCTCAGAAAATCAGACCAAATATTGTTTGAGATCTGAGACAGTAAACAGCACAACATATAGTTTTTTTATTAATCAGTATCAACATCAAGGCAAAGCTGTAGCTTATGCCACTGTGCCTGCAATTCCGAAGATACAGTAATATATTTGTATTTCACGTTCTCCCATTGTAACTGAGTTATAATTACTATAATATATATAATATACACTATAATCTACACTTTCTTATAAATTCAATTTTAAGAGTATCGATTTAAAAACATCTTAAAAATGAAGTCAAGTGTGTCCACTTAAGAGTCACAAAGAAGAAAGGAACAACTGCAACAGTTGTAAACAAGAGTTACCATGCCAGGACCCTTCCTGCGCAGAGCTTAGCAAAATGTGCGTACAGGCATCTTAGGCTCAAAGATGTTATCTGTGAATATTACAAGAAACAAAACAAAGTGAGAACATGGATCAGTGGGCACTTGTAGATGTTGATAGGCTGTTTGTATGTTTCTCTGGTGGCACATTGGAAGACTTTCTGAGTAAGAAAGCTGTCTGTCTCCCTGCTCAGAGTAACAAGAGCGCATAATTTTTCATAAGAAAAACATGGATTATGGGTTTCTAAACCAAGTAGGCATATGAAGTCTAGTGCTGTCATTATGTCATTTAACAAAACAAAAATAAAAAGGAAAAGTAATTCTTGGTAGTATGTGCCCTTTTTACTTTCATTCTTGAATGAATTTCATGTCTTTTGAGAATAAACAGATGGGAAACCAAATTGTATACCAATGACCTGCTAGCTTGAGCTTCCAGCAAACATCTTACTGCAGAAATTTATCATAAACTATGAGAATTTAGATGTTGCCTGCTTTATCTTTTATCCTTGATCTGCTTTAAACCAATGAAAAAGTCATTACCATCAAACATCAATAAAATTAGACCCCTTACCACAAGAATATCCACATGACAGAACAGACTGTGGATTTGAAATAATCCTTTCATCTTTCTAAATACTATGCTTTCAGACTGCAGGAACTCATAACACGAATTTCTGAAATGCTGCTTATATTGCTTGAAGAGACAAATGCACGTGAATGGCTTCTTACCATGCTAACATCAGCTATGAATTGTTGGGAAAGACTTTAGAAATTCAGTTCCTCTATTCCCCCTCACCAGCTTTGCATTTGTAAATTGCAGCAAAATAAATAAAAAAATATGCCCTTATATCTGTAAAACCCTACAGATAATAGCTGATGTAGAAGATAAAGAATGCAACATAAAGGTAATACAAGTGGGATTTTGGAGATGGTGTAACAGAGATAACAATAATGAAGAAAGGTTGGAACTCTGTCCTCTTAAAGTTGTGAAAAATACAAAGAAGAAGATTTACATACCCAATAGTTTTTGTAGAGAACAAATTGCACCATGCTCCAGACATTGAGCCTAATTCAACCCTCGTTGCGAAATAAGCAAGATACACAAACATTTTATTTCTTTTTAAATCATAAAACAACACATTTTGAAACTTCCAGATACTTTAAAAATTGCTTCTATAAGCAGCTCTGTTCCAGACATCTACAGCCCTGCTCTGAAACTTCAACAATCCAGCAAACACTAAAATATGAAACCACGACTTTTCAAAAAGTCCTATTGAAAGTCCTGGAACTGCAAACTTACCTTATTACCATGTACTTTCAAATTTTCCTACTAGTATGAATCTCAGGCACCATTTCCCTTCTTTTCATAAGAGCTTCATCTTCAGGGTTTCTTTTTAGCGAATCAAAGTGATTTACACATCTATTGCACTATCCTTTCCCTTATCGTATCACTGATAACACATCACTCACAGCCCCAACTCGCTTTAAAACTTCAGTGCCAAAACCAGCAAACCAATCAAAACCCCACCACCCAGCCTCTAGCTTTTTGTGAAAGAAAAAAAAAGTAGTCAAGGATTGACCAATTCTTAATTCTTCTTGTGTGTAGCAACTCAGCTAATGGAATGACAGACCCCAACAGCTGAAGTTTCAGGAATCAACTTCCTCCCATCTTTAAAGAGCTGATAAAACACAGCTCAGACCATATGATACTCAGCTGTGTGATGTATTACCACCTTCAGCCATTACAAATCTGAGTGTGCCCCAGCATGTGATACCTTCCCTAGGGAGTTTTCTATAACTCCTCCACCTATTTTTGTTCACATTTTTATCTAGCAGCGTGCCGAAGCGCGGCACATTTATGACTAATAGGTTAGTACTATATAGCAAGGCATACATATATTGATTACCCAACACACCCAAATTCATCACCCCTACGTATGCACAAATATTCCGTAATACTAAATTATTTATACAAAGAAAGCTTCATCCTGTTATAAAACTACTTAAAACTGGCTTATAACATAATTTTACTTCGTCCTCATTTTACTTTAATGCTCACTGGGCTCACAGTTTACAGCTAGCACATAAAAGGTACTTTCCTAGTATATTACAATGGAAAAAAAGCTGTTAAATAAAATGAAAAAAAAAACCCTCTTTTTTGAATGTGTATGCTCATTTTATTATACTTTGCTTACATATTATCAGGTAAATAGAACAGACATTAGCAAGAGCAGTACAGATTTTATTGAAGCAGCAACCTGTAGTACTTCAGATTCATAGTTCTAGTTGAAATCATCGAATGACCTTACACTTGACAAGAAAAAAAAAAAAGAAAAAAAGCATGCTTTTCTGTGAATTGGTGAAAGAAATCTCATACTTTTCTCTTGTGCATCTTCTGTGTTTGACAAGAAAAGGCAGAAAGAGCTCTTGGCCAACCGAAAGAGTTATAAAACTTCATGGATTCAAAAACTTTCTTAAAGAAGCAAGCAATAATAAACCCTTTTCAAAGACTTAATTTTGAGAAAAAAAATTCATATTCAGCTTGAAGGATTATTTTATTTTAATTATCAGTTAAATGCAGATGGCCTTACAAATTAATCAGGTAAATTAGTACTTTTATTTAATTTTGAGTGAGATGTAGACACATCTGAACAGGGATTTGGAAGCAGTATGCTATGCCTTTGGGCACGTCTTTTTTCAAACTGGAAATATATGGTTTCCTTCCTTACGTGCAACCTCATCTGTCCCCACTTGCACAGAAGAAATGCCTTTCCTTTGGCTACCTGAGTAAGATAAATATTTGAAGAGTGGTGTTTTTAGAAGAATGAAGAAAAGGGTGTTATAGGAACAACTGTGGAGAATGATAAGGGTTGATACGGCAGGGGAAAAAGAACAGAGACAATGTAAAACATGGTGAAAAATAATAGTAAAGATTATTCCAGTTCTCTTAAATATCTATGTAATCTGCCAATATTGTTGCTATTGAAAGATTTTTTTTCCTGAAACAGCTAAAACGATTCTGGTTCTAACAAGCCTTAGCACACCATCTGCCAATCTCGATACTTAAAAATTTTCCTCACATATTTTTTTACAATTGACAAAATAGGAGAGAGGAAAAAAAATAATTTATGACTTAATCATGGCCTAGCAATCCATTTGCAATCACTGCCCATGCCCTACATTTTTCTTCTCCTTTGCTAATGGTATGTGCAGCCCTATTCCAAACCACAAACACTTCTGTAAATCGAATTTCAGGGGGTACACTGCTTATTTTCCCTACCTAATCCCACGTGATTGGAATTGAAGTTTCAAGCATTGGAAGCTAGAGAACAACATAATATGTACAAAATCAGACTCTAGGACAGTGTTTTCCTTTTTACATTCTGTTATTTTAGAAATACTCTTTGTTTCTTTCTCATACTGATGGTAAAAGGTGAAGATAATGTTCAAGCCATTAAACTCACAGGAATAAAAGCTAATACAGCTGCACTAAACCACCTAACACCTTCATTCTGTTCGCATTTTTCTGTGCTATCAATTACAATTGACAGGCATACAGAGTCACCAGAGAAATAACTATGCATTTTAAGACCTTACTAGTCTGTATGTACTAGCAGGTTAGAACTGTCAACTGAGCCTTCCTAAGCTATATTTCACAGTAACTGGGCAACCCAAGAGTGCTCTACAGTGTTTTACCTTTTACTGTGTTGATCTGTTCTCAGCCTCCTGAGCATGTTCATAGTCTGCTGGAAAAATGAAAAAAGATAGAACTCTTCTGTCCAATAACTTATTTGGAAGCACAATTTCACACACAAGATACAGACAAAATGGTGGCAAATTTCTCTCTGCATAATATAAATCCTTAAAAAAAGTATGGTAAAACATACAACATTCTATGTTGTGCATAATATATCAGGTTTCAGGCAGAACAGAATTTAAATGAAAGACAAGCAATAGAAAATTAAAGTTTATGATGACATTTTCAGGAACAATCAGAAAAGTACAATCAGAAGTTGTGAACTACCTGCTTAGCACAGTATTTTGTTTCATTACAAGCTGGGTGGTGCGAATCTAAGCTTGAACAAAACAAATCCATAGAGATACCACCAGATGAGAACATTTTTCCCACATTTGTAGTAGCATGTACATTCAGCTCAAATTCACTGGCGCAGACGACTACATGCTATTTAAAAAAGTAGGGAAAAGAGCAGCAGATCACATACTTTGCTCCAAATAGTGACAGTGTTTTACCTATAGTGAGTTCTTGAAGACTTGTACCCAACTTGTATTAAACATGTAAAATGTACCAGCGGCTGACTCCCTCCTATGTCTTTTATTCTCTAAAGATACAAGAAGGCTATGCAATGTCATTATGTTTTGCCCTATCCTCCCCAATCGAATGTTCTATAGACTGGGTCACCGAGAATTTTTAAGCAAAAAATGAAATCTGTCATTCCTCTTGAAAGGAGAAGGTTCATCAGTTTTTAATCCACTCTGCTCAAAATAATCAAAAACAAAATATACCTCAGCTCTGAAAAATTTTTATGTTTTCCTGTAGGAAATTATTGATTTACCATTCTGAGGTGACTTGCCAAACAAAGAACATTTATTTATTTGAGCTTGATTACTAAGGAAATGATGCCAATGTGATTACACTAAAGCACTGCTGTCTCTCCGCAAACATGAAAATCCTTGAATAACTTTTGAGACAGTTGATGACTGCAAACAGATTTGACAAAAGCAACAAGGAGACCAAATGGCTGTCAAGATCTTGCAACTTCAGGGAAAGAAGCCACTCTAAAGTGGGAGAATCATATACAATTCATTACTGCAGAAAAACATTATTTACAGCTGCCCTCTATCTTAGACTGTAAAGCTAAAGGAGTACTTATTCATCATTAGCTCACTTATTCTTAAGTCCTAGGATCTGATGACTTTTTAAATTTTTAAAATATGAATAAAGAAAAAGAAGTCTGTATGTGTGGGGTGGGGTTTATTTTATTTTAGCATACAGAAATGGGTACCCTGTTTTACTGAAAACCATTTAAAATTTCATTTTACCATGAATTTCTGTGGTTTGCTCTGTTTAGTAACAGAAGGACAATATGAAATGCCCGAATTTTCTTTAAATAAGTAGGGAGAACATCCAGGTCACATTCTTGTCTTAATTTAGAGTTGCAGAAAAGCTGACAAGCGGAAACAGCTTTAAAGAATCAATAGGCAGTCACAGCTGGTGGGAAACCCATTCTTTCATTCATACCAGCTCATCGGACACAAGTCAGCTGAAAGAACTGAAGGAGTATAGAGGTAATGTAAAGCCAGATATAACTTCAGGCATTTTCCACCATGAGGTGGTTGCAATGTTTATGATGAATGAGACAACCACAGCTGTGCCTGGGATCTACTCTGACCTGTTTAGAAGTAGGAACAACATTGTCAGGGAAGATCAGAAATATTCAGAATCAATAATGCCTGACAGATTGAGTCCCTGAAACACCTTTGTGGCCTTGTACTGGACAGGCTCCAGTCAGTCCATATGGTTTTTGTGCCAAGGAGCCAAGAACCAGAAAGAATGCTCCTGGTGTGGCCTCCCCAGGGCTGTGAAGAATGGAAGATTCCCCTGCCTCAGCCTACTGGAAACACTCCTCCTCATTTAGCCCAGGATGCTGTAATCGTTCTTCATAGCTCATTACAATTCAGTTCATTACTGATGCCTGTTCAAGAATCTAGAGAGGAAAATAAAACTGTCCCTTCAATAAGAATCAAAGCATACTTTTCATATGTTCAGACATGTGACCATTTATGAACTAGAATACACTAGAAAACTCAGCACAGGGGTTCCATGTTTGAAACTTTACAGCTTCACTTTGTTACAGCAGTGAATATATCACATCCACAGAGAAGCAGCTGTACTACATTCAAACAGGCACAGCAACACGGAGTTGCTGACAAAGAGAAATTAACATTACAGACCAAAAAATACATTAATGTTATATAATGATACTTGAGAGTAGTGTTGGGTTTTTTTTCAGGGGGTGCAATTACGTCTATACTACAGGACTTTCAATGACTATAACTAATACAATTTAGTGATCTGAATGAATAATTGTAGACCAATTATTACAGAAACATTCTGCATCACAAAATTGCTTGTAGATATATTTACAGCACCAAGCTCCATCCCACTGCAGTGCTAATATGAGAAATTCTTCTTCCCAGATTTTGCCACATGGTGTGTATATATATATGTGAGGGATAAAGCTGTTTGAGGAACAGGAAAGGCTGGACTGATTTGCCTGCTGGAAATTCTACTTTCATTTATAAGGCTTCTCACAAAGGTAAATCATGAGTGATCCCATAATTCTGAGCTGAAAAGCTCAGCCCTGCTCACCTGAATGAAAATTAAAACTTCCCATTTTCTCTTTTTTTTCTAGACATGAGGTGCCACTAGTAAAGTACTTGTCCTTCCCATCATAAATACATCAGAGCAGCAGCAGAGTAAGATTTTTATTAGCGTAAGATTTTTCACTCATAACTAAAGAAAGAATAGAATAACTTCTGTGAGGCCTTTAAATTATTTCAGGATTTGACATAAGGGCAGGCAGATATCAGTCAACTTTCTGTTTGTTTTATTGTACCCATAATTATTTGAGGTAGTATGTTTGCTTTTAATTTGAGAGGCAACATACTTTAAAATAGTATACTATTTTAAAATAGTTCATACATTCATGACTGGAGACCGATTTCTGTGGAAATTTCAGGTGACAGATCACACAGCAAATATACAGTTACAGAATTGCCAACTATAATGGAGATTTCTCAAGTGAATTGTGAGCAATGCAATACCTGCACCATATTCCATGTGAAAATCACCAGAATTACATTATTGACTTGACTAAGTTTATAGCTCTTCTGATGATTCTGATCCAGTGCTTTTGAAAACAATTTTAAATTAATAGCAAAGATTGATTGTAGGTAATGTGCTTCTGGGAGATTACTGTGCTTCTCAGCTGGTTAAATCCACTAGCCTTCAGTGTGGGGCTGCAAACACTTCTAAATTGTGTAGCAGTCTTCCACAGAAATCGTCAAGAGTGATATCTTATTGCTTTCATAAAACATGGTTTACACCTCTCTGAGTAATTGGATTTTGCCAGGGCTATGGGCAGGCTGCATATTTGTGTGCGGCAAAATACTATTCAGCCCTTGGGAAAAAGCAGTTCTTGATATTGTATGAAGTCTAATCAGAGATTACTTTGTGGAATTATGCTGGATATTTTTTCACTCTAAAATGTTAATTAACAAGGAGATCAGTTTGTCTAGGAGAAAGAAAAGTCCCATAGAACTATAACTGCTCTTAGAGAAGTTTGGAAAGGCTTCTTGCATATGATATAAATAATAAAACTCTAATATATCCCATTACTGGTACAACACAACTCTACTGCCAAATGAAAAAAAAAAATAAAAAATTAGTTCTTACAGTCAGGTCAAAATCCAGCACCTGATGAAGATCACAAATGAAGAATGAATCATGCCAAGCACATTAGCGAGGTTTTTCCTAATGGTTATAGATACAGGTAGGTAGGTAGGTAAGTATCCACAGCTGCAAGAGAAAGAATGAATTAACAAACAAACAGGCAGGAAAAGTTTGATCACACATGGTAAGCAGAAGAGGTAGAAGACTGAAATTAAAGTCAATATGTGACTTTAGTATTCACAGAGTAATATGTGACTATAGCAGTCAGCAGAGATTACTTTTTTCTCCCCAGACTGTGGAAATAACAACACAATTTTTGCTTAATGCTTAACATTTTTTGGCCCAAGAGGGAGAAACCAGAGTTCCTCACAGAAAACTGAAACCAAAAAGCATGAACGAAGTCAGTTGCATAAAAGAAGCCAGCATTGTATCTTCCCTTGTGAATATAGTGCATGTTTAAACTAACAAAGTAATTGAGTTACTTAATCCTCTCCCTCATTTTCATTATTCCTGTCTTGTTCCTGTAAAAGTCCTGGCAGGTTATTGAAGAAAGTACTATACAGCAAATAAATAGTGTAAAAAGCTACAATATAATTTCTTAAGTCTTAAGTGCAATCAAGGCTGCCATGCATAAAAATGTTTATGCTGCTATGCACATTCCAGGAAAATCTTACCATTTCATATATCTTAACATCATTGATCTCTCAGTATCACCTTGAATATAACGTTTCTTCATGAGAGGAGGCCAATGCTGCTTGGAAATCTTATGCTGCTGTTTAACATTTATTTACAAGGTACTGGTTTGCTAAATCATACCACAGCACATCTCTCAGCCACATCGCTAGCAAAGATACAGCAAACCATTTTATACCACAGGTGTTTTGTACCACAGGAGTAGTATTGTCAGGCTGACACTCCCTCCTCACAGTCTTCAGGACAGTGGTACTGAAGACAGCTCCCTAAAAGCTCTCCTTCCGACCAGGTATTCCCAATCCAGCTATGTATGAGCAAGCAGCACTCCTACCTGTCATGAGATCAAATCACACTTTCCAGAGAGTAAAATAATCTCTGCAGCACCAAAATCCACTGGAAAACCTAAGGATATGAGTTTGTTTAGTAACTATTTATTAGGGGCAATAATGAGCCATTTCACATTGCTCTCAAAGTCTTAACAAGTATGACACCAAGATGGGTAGACTGTACAATTTACTTGCAGATTGCTGGAGAAATGCACTGTAATCTACTTTGCGCACAATGCTTGAATAAAAGAGAAGTTTGTATATGATGGAAATTTTCAAAAGTTCTACTTTGCTCCGGTAAAGCCATCTACTTTGTTCCAGTAAAGCCAAAACAGAAGAAAGTACTCTTATAACCTGTGCCTAGCTACCTTTTGTGAACAAAAAACACAGTAGCATCTATCAGAAAGTATAATACTTTATATACTATACTTTGATAGCACTTCATAATAATACTTTAATTCCTCTGTCACCACTTTATCTTTCCTAAAGAACTGAATAAAGCACCCAGTGCAGCAGGTTGAAAGCAGGCACATAATTTTGTAGTTTTCGGTTTCTCTGTATTCCTTCAGAGATCAAGATTAAGTGATTCACTGATGTTCAAATAAAAATCAACAGAAAGGTATCAGTATCAGTACCATGGTTTTGCATGAACTGTGGCTCTGTTTAAAGACATCTGAGGTTGATGAAAAATATTAAAAATGATGTAACACAATTTATAGATAATGAAGGGAAAACCATTCTTTTCTTTTTTTGTTTTTTTTCTTGTCAAGGCTAAAGTGAGGTGAAGCACAGAAACGATGAGCTGGGGACCTAACTGACAGAGCCCCTGTCTGAGAGGCAGAAAAGCTGAATGTTGGGGTTCAAAACAGTTATAGCACAACTAGACATGATGGGTTAGCGATGACACTAACTGGCCTACCTTCCAAGATTCCACAGGGTGTATTTTCAGTGTTGCATGAGGAACTGTTCCTCAACTCAGCTTCTCTGGATGACATCTCTTTATCTTCCTGGAAATTCTGTGTGGGTAGAATGAAGCCAGTTTTCACTGGTGTGGGTTTCTCCATTATTTTAATATTTTTTGGCAGGGAGGTATCTTTTAACCTTTGCCAGGGATTTTCTAGTGCCCACCAGTTTAGTTAGAAACAATGCACGAGCTGCAAGTACAGTCCTTCAGGGAAATTTCGAGGTCATATGCAAGGCTAATGCTTCCAGAAAGCATCAGACAAGACTTTTTTTTAATCAACTCATGCAAAAAGCTGTACAGAGGCAGAACACTTAATATGAATAAGTTTGTAGAGGCAGAATGCATCAAATAGACACTGTCTTGAGTCTAGGACAGTAGAGAAGAATTGCAGAGTACATTATGTCTGTGCAGCACCCAGGTATGCATAGCAAAGTCAAACAGAAAGTTTGTAAGCTCAGATAACCACACTGTGTCCATTTGGAAAAGCATTTGAACAAAAACTATCTTCCATTTCTACAACTGAATATACTGAGGCATTTACTCTTAAATTCAGTTTGCTTTCTAACAGTTGCATCTGAATTAGACCTCAAAGCAGACTTCCAGTATCTGAAGGGGGCCTATAGGGATGCTGGGGATGGACTCTTCATGAGAGACTGTAGTGAGAGGACAAGGGGTAACGGGTTCAAACTTAAAGAGGGGAAGTTTAGATTGGATATGAGAAAGAAATTCTTTACTGTTCGGGTGGTGAGGCACTGGAATGGGTTGCCCAAGGAAGTTGTGAACGCTCCATTGCTGGCAGTGTTCAAAGCTGGGTTGGACAGAGCCCTGGGTGGCATGGTTTAGTAGGAGGTGTCCCTGCCAATTGCAGGGGGGCTGGAAATAGATGATCTTAAGGTCCTTTCCAACCCTAACTATTCTATGATTCTATGTTCTATCATGGCACCCTAAGGAAATATAAAACTATCTTTTAGTTGCACTGATCTCATGCAGAGAATCCTGGAAAGCAGCCTCAGGCAGTAAGAAAGAAATTTATTCTTCACAATAACCTGATCAGTAAAACATATCCAAGGAAAGAGAGCAAACTAATTCTTACAAATTTCCTTTTTTTACAGCCCTTGTATAATAGTGCTAGTTTCAAAATGTGTCAGCCACAGTAATGCCTGTCCTTCCACAAAGTATCTGAACCTCTTAGGTGTGTCATAAAATGAGCAAGTAAAGCAATCAAAAATGTTACAAACCAGCCACAATTCCAGTTGTTGCACAAAAAACTCATTTCTAACAATGTGGTGGCAACATTGTGTATCTCTGTATATTCTCAAATAGAAGGATTTTTTAATATTTAAAGTTAAGATTCCCATCCTCTTTTCAAGGCAATCAACACTACAGAAATTAAAATATAGTAGTCTCTGTTATTCATGCAGCAGGGCTCCATTTATTTTACTCCTTGCATAGTCTTAAATCCAGCCGTATATTTTTTTTCTATAAATCCTATTTCAATTTATAACAATAGAGATTAAATCCCTGGATCTCTTTTTCTCCTCTGAAGCCTGTATTTGAAATCAGCTTTTAAAAAGTTTACACTTTCTGGAAGTCTGATCACATCTATTAATTCTATTGCTGAGTCTTGCCATTCTTTGTCGACTTGGTCCATGAGAATTCGAGGGTCATGTTCCACTCATATTTACACTGAGGTATACCTGGAAGAACTTGGAGCTACAGAATAAATAAAATGTAGATGACAAAAGAAGTTTTCTATCATAATTGCTTTTAGAATAAACTTGTAGAGAAAACAAGGACTACAATACGGAGAACAATATCATTACCTTGGGGTGAATCTGGAGAAGTCTAACCAAATACATAGTCTGCCCACATGCTGAGCTGCATTAAGCCCTATTTGGTATTTGATTCGAGCTCCAGAGACAGATTCTGATCAATCCCCCCGCCAGTACCAATACTGCCTCTGAAGAGACATACATACACCTTTCCACCATTTGGGCCAGGAAGAAGGTGGGGAACACGTCCAATCCTGTCCAATACCATGCAACAGGGTTCCAGTTTGAAATTACTTATCCTCCAGACAGCTACACAGATCAACCACTCTCCCTGTCAGGTTTGCCAGTTTATCCAAACCTTTTGTATTCCAGCTTAACTTTTAGTTGTGTCAGCACTGATTTTTACTTCTGACAGTGCCAGTTTCTCATTTCTCTCTTAAACCTTTGCTGAATATTTCTGCTTTCACAAAGCCAGTTGTGGATTGCTTTAGACTTAACCTGAACAGAATAGGCTTACATGATGAAATTGCTTTCAGTCATTGAAGGATGCAGTCTCTTTGTAGAAGATAAAGCACTCACACAGTAAACCCCATGTTTCCAGCAAATGAGTGTGTTATTACTAACATTTCCTCTCCGGCGGGTTCACAAGAGCCCTCTGTCTCAATTAGTATCTATTCATCTCTATTCTATGTACATCTGGGATACTACTGCCTCAGTATGCTCATTATGTATACAAACATACTTCACAAATACATGCTGCAGGGGTGGCAAGGTGCAATAGGTTTATAGACCGCCCTTTGAAGAAAGGACAAGCACAGCCATTGCATGAAGTTTTTCTTTATTACTCCTCTTTCTAGCACTCAAACAATCACAGTTTGGTCCTTGTAAGGTCAATTTCTCACACTCTTGTGCTCAGTACACATCACAGTTTCATTACCATATAACAAACGTGGTCTTTTGATCCCAAGCATCGGCTGAATTACAAGGCAGTTGAAAGCCTTAAGACGGCTTTCTGCAGTTGCAGCTACTTACATTCCATTGGTATGAATAGCGAGCATGATCCAGCTATGGAGCCCAATTTTCACATGGATAGAAACCAACGTGTGCAAAAAAAAAGCCTTACAATTAAAAAAAAAATTAAAACTACACAATTTATTTCTCAAAGTACTTTCCTGAAAAGATGAGTATTTCAGTGTGGAAGTAGTATGTCACAACACTTTTCTAGATTAAAAAACTAAACTCTTGATAGCAAAAATGGTAAATCAAAGGTCCTTATATTTATACTGGAACTGCTTGTCAGTGATCCATTTCTTTTTAGGAGAATTAATTCCTTCCCAAATGAAATATTACCTCTATTATAAAAAAGTGCATATAGGCCATGGAGTTTATGTAGTACCATCCAAGTATGTTTGCATAAAATATGTAGAACTTCAGCTGCTGTTCAAATTCCATGCTGTCACTGACAAACCCTGTTAACATCTTTTTAAATTTTACCTGCTATTTAAAGTCTCTAAGTATTACAGGGTCGACCTTGTCCTCATGTCACTTTGTCTCAGCGACTAAAGAGAGTTGTATTTTCTCTCAATGCCGCTCCTCCATAATGCCATTTTCAGTAAACACTGAATAAGCATAAGAGAGTCCCTAGAAAGTAGACACAATGGCATCTCCCCAAAGACTCAACCTCACATCATTTAACGCACTTCTGGGTATAAGTCCATGGCTCTATATCAACCCCAAGAGAAGCATAGTAGCAGTAGTAACAATGACATGAAACACTTTACAGAGAATATCCTGGTCTTTCTTAGAAAGGCAGACAACGTTACTGAACTGTTGGACTGATGTCTGTTTTTGTCCTACTTCCCTCCTTGCATTTTGGTGGCTTAAGTATCCAGAAATAACCTGCAGAAGGAAAGAAAAAGGATGGTATTGATCATTTTGTTTTTCGACATGCCCAAAATCTTAACCTGGAAGAAATTAACTCTCTTTCTGCCCTCCCCTTCCACTCAGGTAACTCAATGTCATGATTTCTAGATATTGGAAGGCTGTCCCTTAACACTGAAAGTGATTTCACACAAGTAAATTGGAAACTTAGAGTCTGGGCATTCATTTTTGATCATCACTTGTAAAAATCCTACAGTTTTCTCCCAAAGATGGTGATACACATTAGGAATATTTCATCTGTATTCCTCATTATTTTATTATAGATATTAATAAGACAATGTACAAAGGACAATGTAATGGAGTATCTTTTAAGTGATGAGTAAAAGTCATGCTGAGGAAGGAGGTAATAACAGACACTCCTTGAATATTTCTGCAGTGAAATGGAGCAACTAGGAAGATGTGTTTTTAATCATGTTTCTATTTTCAAAACATGACAGGGAAGTTTATGACTAAAGTTAAATAAAATCTTTTGAAAGATTACTAGGAACAACTGAAACATGCTTGGCTAATACCATATTTCCATCTCATATGATGGAAATCTGTCTTTTCTTTGTATAAATGCCCTGTTCCTAAGATATAGGAAAAGGGCTATAATACTACAAGTGAGAAGAAAAAATGGTCTACAGAAATTGTCAAAAATTACTCACATGTTAGTCAGCATTAACACAGAACTTACGTCCTCTATAAGACTCTTTATGAGCTTTAACCTCATAAACACATAATAACCAAGAAGTCTGTAACCTACAATGACAGTCCATCTCTGCTATGCAATACCTTAACCAGTGTTTTTCCATCTAGCAAGAGGCATCTATCTCTATCCCTCCTGTTCTTCACTGATGGCTCAGATAAAAATAATCTGGAGATTATTTTGGGGGAGGAAATGCAACCTCACTTCCAAGATAGCTGATTAACGCTTTCGGAGATGCACTTCAGTTACAGTTCTGAAGTAAAAAACTCTTGACCATCTTCTTACAGCACAGCAAGCATGACCTGTAACACATTATAGTAATTCCACTGCAGTAATCCATGGAAGTTTACATTGCCTAAACCCCACTCCAGAAGTTGCAGAGATTCATAACTCCAGGATCAACCCTGATCTTAAGTCCAAAAACGGTTGCCTGCTTTCAGAAAATTCTAGGCTAGGTTGCATGACATTGTAGGTAGAGTGGGGAGAGAGATATACCGTGAGTCTGTTACTCTTAGGAATAACCTATTCTGGTCAATTTATTGTCTTTTTTTTTTTTTTTTTCTCATATTTAAGACCAAAAATCTTTTATTTCTTGATGGTTTTTGGAGAAACTAGTCTCCTGTTTTTAGACAGTACCACAATATTATGCAATTAAACATAGAGACGAAGGCACATACACACATGCTTAAAAAGAGAACATAAAGAAAAATCTTTATATTTTTACTTTCTTTCTATGAAAGTCCTTCAGTGTTTGACTGTGCACATTGATGTTTAACTGCTCATACTGACCTTTTTCTTGCAAAGAAAAAAAAAAATAACATTTTTTTCACTGTTTCACTTTCCTAACAGCTTCTGCAACATGTTGTTGTGTTTTTTTTTTACTAGGCCCAAGAAAATAAAAGGTTTGACAAACTCACAGTTATGCTGCTATCAAAAATGTCAGGTTACATCCACTACACAGTACGTGAAACACAGTAATCTTAGAAAACTAAAAAAAATGTGTTTCCTCTCTAAAGAACTAATTCTACTCTTTGTCCCTCAGACTACCTAAATCAAAGCAACTAGTGTCAAAAATAACGTCTGTAAAGAGAACTGGAAAATAAAAAAAATGGAAAATAAGAACTGGAAAAGTTTAAGCTGGAAAAGAATCAAAGAGAAATAAATAAGAAAGACTCTCTAAACACCATGGAAAAAAAGCAGGAATATTGCAAGGAATAATAAAGAAGCCAAGCAATCAGAAAAGTCTGCACAGAAGAGCAGCCTGAAAAAAAAAAATTAGAGAGGAAGAGAATGTCATATTTCAGCAAGAGCAAATATCAATTTTATATTCCTCTTCATATATCAGCATTTAGGAAAAAAAAATAAAAAATGTCATATCTTTAAAAGTTGGAGCAGACATTTTTATTAAGAAGAGGCAGAAAGAGAGGTAATTGAATAGAAAGCCAAAAGAGCGAGAAATCTTTGACAAGCCTGCAACTTCAAAGTGGAAAATATTGGAAACAGACAGACAGAACTGTAAGATACCCAGCCTTCAAATATAACACCTGCACAACTTTATCCACAAATATAGAGCAGAGCTAGGGAAGATATGCAGGTACAGTAGGCCAATTTGAAAAGTTTTCTTCACCCAGTAGTACTTACTGGGTTTCTCTGCTTGCTCTCCATGTGACTAGTGAGAAAAAGCTCTCATGGTATCACTGAATTCACAGCAATCCTCATTAAGGACAACCACTTTCCATGGGATTTATCAATATTTATGGCAATTCACAGCCATGAGTTGGCCAGCCTCCACTTTTAAACAAGGAAGAGAAAACAAAAAGTTGTTTTTATCTGAGGAGACAAAGAATATGAAAAAGCTGGCATATTCAATATTAGTTTTCCATTGCACTGGCAAGAGAACAAGCAACAGTTCTCCATCTGCAAAAGGACTTCAATTTACTGCATAAAAAAGAAAGTACTTTTGAAATGCTGTGGATTTCTCTGTTGAAAGCTTTGGGTTCAAAGGAGGAGAGAAATGGTTTGTAAAGTTAAAAAGGCACAAAACGCTTTTTTATTTTATGAGAAAATAAGCAGATTAGAAAATTAGTTGTTCAAAACAAATTAGTATGCCTTTATATACATCACTGCTCACTACTTAACAAATGCTTCTCCTGCAAAAAGTAGAGCCGGAGTTGAACTTCCTTAGTGCTATCAGTTTTCTGGCATTAATCAGTTAAGAACTGGGTTTCCTTTATCCTACTGGTCAGGATTTTAAACAAGAGCAACCGTCTTCAGTAAAAACAGGCATATTAGCCTATTAAAAAAAAAAATCAGTTACAAGTAATTATGAATAGCCATTCACTAACTTCAGCTAATCACAAAAAGAAAAAAAAGAAAGAAACCAACAGCAGCAACAAAAAACAACAAACAAAAAAAAAGAGACATCATATCAGTTTTGATTAAAAAGTAATGTGATCTGGATGAAACAGCTACTTTAAAATAGGATTACAGATATACCTTAGTTTAGACAACGGAAGTACTAAACACGTGTGTACTTTCAGCATCATTATGACAATTTTGTTTTGGGTTCAGTTCTTGTAAGCAGGTTTAACAGTTCAATCATGGAAGTCTTCCAGAATTCACTCTACAATCAAATTGCAAGAGCTTCAAGAACTTCAATTTTATGTTAGTATAGCATGCAAGGGAAGTTACTGGATGGGGGAAACCGACAAAAATAAGTTTTTAATTCTTCTCATGGCAGTAAAAGTGGTAGTAAGTTAGAAATTCTTGCACTGGTCACTGTAAGACTCCTTTGTAGAAACAGAGGAATCAATAATGAGTTTGGCAGGGAAGTATCTCTGGAAAGGTTCTCTGGAAGTCCTCCCATCCATTCCTCACTCAAGTTAGCACTAGTTTAGAGCAGGATGCTCAGGACCTTGTGCTATCAAGCTTTGAATATCTCCAAGGATGGTTTCTGGAGTTCGTACCCAAAGTAGGAGTTTCCACAGCCACTCTTGGTAATCTCTTCCAGCTTTTGACTATACTCATGTTTGGGTTTTTTTGTTTGTTTGCTTGCTTATTTGTTTGGGTTTTCTTTTTTTAAAAAAAAAAAGGAATTCCTACTACTTAATTGAAGTTTCCCAAAATTCCAATTTGTGTGTTGCTTCCTGTCCTACCACAATGCACCTTATATTTTCTAAATGTCTGACCCCACATTCTCTACACTGACAAAGCAGTTAGAAATCAGTAAAATTTAGTTTTTCTAAGATTCCCCTTTAGTCTTTTTTTCCCCTCAAGGTTCAATGAATTAATTTCCCTCAGCTCTCTTCACGTGTCCTGCGCTAAAGCCCACCATCCTATGGTAGCCTTCTGCCAGGCTTGCTCCAGGTTGTCAGTGTTTTCCTTATTCTTTTCATTACTGTCGTCAAAACTAAAAGAGTTCTCATACCAAATGTTCTGTTAGCTTTACTACAGGAGTATTTAAACAATAAATTACAAATAACTCTAGCTTTATTAATAACCAAATAGCTTTGCATATTAAATGAAACATTAGAAGAAGGAGAAGGAAAAAATCCTCAGTTAATGGATTTCTAATTTTAGTTTTTATTCTAATATTATCTGAGGCTGTAACAGAACTGACATTTATACCGGCTGAGGACTTAACCCCAAGACAGATCTAATGTGAGTCAGAAAACTACTTTTCAAAGCCAGAAAAGAATCTGGTAGCCAAGCAACCAGTTCATTTTATACCACAGAAGATATCTATGGCCTTCTTCAGGATGCTTCTTCCATCATAGAACAGTTACATCTGTTCCTACTGAATACTTCACATTTTTTCTAGAAACTAGACCAGCACAACAAATTGAAAAATACATTTTGTCTTGTATCTTATTACAGAGATCCCAGTCTGAAGCTCAAATGCTGCAACAACCGAAACTGTAAATGTACCTAACAAAAACCACAAACTATTTTAGCAGTGAAGACACTGCTCAAAGATTTTAGTGAAGCAAATACGATTTGAGGATATCGTTTTAAAATAGTCAATCAGTAACAAGAAGTGAAATTTTGACAAAGTAATAATGAAATTATATAGGTTTCAATTTTTTTACTTTAGAAAAGAAATATAACCACTCAGTACCATGGAGTATTATGCTGCCACTTCTAGGTGTACAAAATATTTTGAGTTTCTCCCTGTAAGGGGCTTACAGCAACCCTGTCAAGTTGTGAGTTTGGGATATAAAGTAACAGGAGAGGAGCCAATACAAACCGGTAGTACCAGTATCTGGGTCAAGACAGCAGTAAATCCAGTAAATCCAGTAATATCGGGCTGAAGTTAATTTTATATAAATCAACCATTTAAAACCACTTGTTGAATGTGACTTCAGAAGATAGGCACCTGAATGTAGTGATTTCTCTAAGGGTGGCCAAAGGCACCATTTCAAAACACACACAGAGAAGTTCCTATCAACAGCGTCTAACAGTATGTGCTCAGGAGCAGTGATACACATCCCTTCCTCTCCTCCCCTTGAGAACATTCACTGGCATATTTCCCACCATGACTGTACCTCAAAGAAAGAAAATAGTATTCAGCTACCATTTAAAATTGTAATTACATTTTCAAGATTATGGGGTCCTCACAGCAATTGCAATCAGATCACTCTCGACCAGAGAGGTACATCTGATTGATCATGGGTCTGGTCCCTTCTCAGCACTTCAGCAGATTTCTCATTTTTCCCCATTTGGTCCTTTTGAGACAGAGGAGTAACCAGTGCAGAAGGTTTCAGGGCAACGCAGGTGACAGATGCCTTGATATATGATTGTCCTGGGCTCAGCAGTAGCAGTCATTTTTCTCCTTCTTGGTACCTGGTGCAACACTGTGTTTTTGATTTTGGGCCTGGGAACAGCGCTGATGACACCAGTGTTTTCAGTTACTGCTTGGTAATGTTTTGGTCTGACCAAGGACTTTCTG
>JARCZZ010040993.1:12417-29630 GCA_030323915.1 Brotogeris chrysoptera
CTTCTAACACATTCTGCAAGAGAAAACTGTGCAGAGCTAATTCTTCTTTTACAGCAGAATAACTCCATTGACTTATCTTAGAAAAATGAAGAAGCAAATAAATGAATGCAGGAATATGACCTACAAGGTAAAGGGGGCTATAGATATTTGCTTTAAAAATGTATGTTTATGCCTTTGAGTTAGAGGACTTTCATTCATTCCATTTCGTTGGGTTTTTTTTCTTCTCTTTTTTATTTGTGTGTGTATTTCCCTAGCATTCTTTGAATGTATTGAGGGGTGAAAAAGTAAGATTAATGTGGCTGAGTATTATCAGTTATTGTTTTCTTCCTAATATCCTGCAGCTCTATGTTTCTTTAATGTATGCACATTCAGAGTTTTGAACATTGTGGGAAAAGGTTTCACTGGCATCCATTCTTGCCATTAAAGTGCTTCCCATCTGAATATTGCTTGCCAAAGTATGTGGTATCCTGCAGAGCAAGGGGATGAGGACATAGATTGCAATGAAGCTGAACAGTTTGCACTTCCTAACGGTGACACCAGACATCAATCTTTTGTAGAGACAGCCCAGAATGCAGGAGAAAAGAACTCGCACCCTTGTTCCCCCACCAAAAAAAAAAAAAACCAAACAAAAGGAGAATTATCTTCTCCTTTTTGCCATTTAATTCCAGCAGTTTTCTTCTATGATCCTCCAAGATGAATATGTTCTCAAGTTGCATAGGCTGACATTTCAGTGGCTGAGATGCTTTTGGGGTAGGAAAGAAAAAATAAAAAGGGCAAAGAATCAAAGTAAAAAAAACCTGGAGTAATTTCTTTTTTCTTTTTAAAGGAATTTGTTTCATTTAGGCTCAGTTCTCTTTATCATAAAGCGAAGAAGCAGAGCGCTTGTTTGGTCACAGTTAATGAGTTTTACACTTTTATACCACACTTTGATGTTAGTATTCAGTAACACCAAGTTATATAGGTTGGCAAATGCTCAGAACTAAATATTGCCAGCGCTGTAATTGGCCATATATGGAGAAGCTTGAGTTAGGTCTGCAGCTTGTATAAAGTGGCACAGATCTATGGAGGTCTTTGCACCAGTCGCTGAGGGTCTTCTCCTTTGCACAGAAATTTGCTGCAGGTTTTTATTTTAATATGTAAATCTCATTTCACCAATAGGATGATTTATAGTTGTGAGGTTAATGAGCCGTATGCTCTTCTTTGTAGTAAAAAAGGTGCAGAAAGAGCTAAGTGCTGCGAAAAGATGTAATGCTACAGCAATGAGCTAAAGAAGTTAACATAGACAGTGTCACTCAGCCAAGAGGCAGTGGGAGTATAATGTGGACAAACCTTGCTATACCCAACAGGAACCCTCAATGAGGAGCTTGCAAAACTTAAGCCCAGTGTTGGTGGGAAATACTTGCCCAGGTTGGGACTGGGTTCACAAACAGGATTTTATGCTGTGGTTTAGTTATCCTTAAAACTGACATGGCACCAATTTAATTTTTTTGGTACAAATCAGAGTTGTTTTCAGACTTTAATAGCTAAAGAGTCTGTTATGAAAGCCAGAACAACTGAAAAACAGGTACCCGAATCATGCCTTATACCCCCGCTAAAGAGACAAGTGACAGTGTAACAGTTCCCGCAGTTGTGGCTCCTCATGATCCAGAGACTCGGATCTACTGCAGGGATCATCCAGAGCTCAGGCAAACAAAACTTTAACCAGCTGCAGAGCTGCTCCAAGTAACTACAGAACTTGAACAATTTACCTCAGAAAGATGTGAGAAACAGGTTGGGCAGTCAGAATTTGTGTGAGACCTGCTGTGTACTGAAAGACTTGCCAAGTATTTCACTATTTTCAGAGATTATATATATACATGTCACTAAAATGTCATTCCTTTTGTGTGTTCATCCTTTGAATTTTTCCTGTTTGTCTTTGTGGAAGTGTCCAAATCCAACATTTTCATGCTAAAATTGCCTTGGATCATTTACCTTCCTGACATCGTTCTCCACAAAGGAATGCACATTCAATTTCTATTAAGAACTATGACTGAAATCAGAGGTTCAGTCACTGTGAATTAATTTCTGAATTCTTACCTTTATTCCTTTGTGGTTTTTCCATGGCGTGTGTGAAAAGAGACTGTTTAATTCCAAGCAACTGTATGAAAACCTCACAGGGCATGTTAGGGCTGTCCTAATGTACTTGACTTGAGACTCTTATTTACATTGGGACAACTATGGTGCATGAAGTTTCATTCATGCAGCTTAGCTTCTGAGGGAACTATTTCTGCTAGAAGAGACTGACTCTTTGAGAACACTGTTACTTTTTCTAGCATTTCTGTTGATGCTTATGAGGATGCCAGGAAGTAACATAGGTCATGTATGGGTAGAGAGGACCATTATATTTTTACCTGGCCAAGCTCTGCTTTCCTAACCATGTGCTGTCTTAAATATTTTACAGATTCAGAAGTGTTTTCCGAGTATAATTCACAGTCCCCTGGATTCTTGCTAAGAGGGGATATGATCTGACCCATTGTTTGTTCTGGGTAGCATATGTAATGCTTTGGCTTGTCGTGATTCTTCCCACGTTTTCCTAGACCATTCTGCATCTTAAGTTTTGCAGATCTTACTGTGGATTTTTTGTGTGGGAGCAGTTTTGTGTTTTCAACTGGTATGGCAGCAGATCAAGCAGGAGGTTTTGGCTTATGAACAGATTCTGGAGGTAGGCTTCTTAGAAGCTTGCTCTGATTTTTGGCTTGTAAGCCATAGAAGCATATACCATATATTACTTGATTATAAGTTAGCCCACTCACAGAATAGTTTGCTGACCGCATACAGTAACTTAAGAAGAGGGTTGAAAAACAGAGATAATATGAAACAAAGCACAGAAAAAGCACATCTCCCATCACAGAAATATCAGATGCTGAATGCCTACTGAAATTTCCTAATTAAGCTGCTGGATTGCAATGAAGTAGGTTAGAACGTATATCATAGTAGCACTATTTTCTGTTTGACACTGGCCGTGTGATGTGCTGTATGATTGCCTATCCTGGAATAATGTGGGTACCACAATATATTTCATTGCAAAATGACCAAAGAAGACCAGATAGTGCTGAGGCTGAAGAGGTGCTTCCGAGTTGTTCTGCTTCTCCTTCTGACACACAAACTCTGGGAACAAAGACTAATGTAATCTATTTGTCCTGTTATTCTAAACTGTAGTGCAGCTCCTTCTTTCTAACTGCTGAGAACTGGTCTGTGTCAGGTACAAGCGCAGATAGGTGCTTCTCAATAAAAACGTGAAGAAGAAAAAAGGTCAGAAAGTTGTCTGAAGCTCTACAGTGAATCGAGGCTAATGACTTGAACTCAGATCTCCTTACAGCTAGTCTTTTGATTTATGTATGTGATTATCCTGAGACTACAAACTGCTAGCACTCACTGTAGCCAAGGCCAAACTTTAAGAAAAATGTCTTATTAAAAAAATAAGAAAAGCAAAACAAAAGTGTACATTTCCCTGTATGCATGCTTCTTTGTGTGTGGTATATAACAGTCTTCCAGACAAATTCCTTGGATCTAATCCTGTTCTCATTAAATCCCCACAGCTCTATGCTTACACTAATGTAACTGGCGAAAGAATTTGTTCCTATAAGAATTATATTTCTAATAACAAGAAAACAGAGGCTTTTGGCAAATAACCTATTTTGCGACTCTTATTGAACAGCACTAAAGCAGAAAACATAAAGCAAAGTTGGGTCAGAAGAGCAACAAAAGAGGGGCTGCACCACAACAGAGTACACAGGAGAGTCATGTACAGATCATATATACTTCTGCTGTGGAGATGATCACTAACCTATGTAGGTAGATTTCTGTTTTCATGTTAAGGCGTTAATTGTACTTTCCAGTAACAAAACTTAAATGGTGCTCTGCCTCAGTGGTTGTTCATCCGGTGCAAGTGTAGAATCCATCAGGGAATAAGACTCTGAAAAGGCCCTGCATGAGAAGAGATTTGTTCAAAAATTTTGGAAGCATCAACAGAACAGATCAATTAGAACAAGGTAGAACAGTAGTAATTGTGAATAAGAAAAGCTAATAGTTTAGTGGAGGAATTAGGTAAATACTATATATTTTCTCTCTTTTATCTTTGGGGGGGGTGTGTGCGAAATGCACAGAAATGACTGGAAGGTCATTTGAAGGTCATTGGAAGAACCTTCCAGGCTCTTTTTCTTTCCTCATTTGTTTTCAGGTTTCTAATAATTCTGACTGGAGAGAAGCAGATCCATAAGATGATCCCTTTTTCTGTTGCTTGCATGTGAATGCAGCCCAGCATACCTGCCTCCGAAGCGCTGCTGGTTCCAGCTGCTCTAGAAAGCGCCAGTTTTCATGCTGGGATTGGCAGGGACCATGCTATGGATGAGGGGTTTCTTGCCAAATGCGTGGCTTTGTGGAGTTCATCATAATGTGGTGATCTGTGGCACAGTAAATGTAATTTTGCTATCTTTTAAGTTTCTAACTAGGTAAACTGTAGTTCATTACCTTACTGAATACTGAAGGCATTTAATCTTGTAGGAGGTGGCAAGCATAGTGAAACTGAAGGTTTTGTTTAAATTTAAGTAGATGCTGAGGGGAAACCTTCACCTATTCTCCTAACTAGTCAGCATTGACTGAAAAAGAGTAAAAACTTTGCATGACTCATCAAATGGATGTATTTCTAAATCATTTGGGGTTTTTTTCCAATTTATTTTAGATCCAGGTCTTAGAAAGCAGTGTGAAATTATACCCTTTTAATTAAAAGGTGTATGTAGGTTTTTTTTATTCTCTAAGCATTCGTCAGATTTTTACCATTTCACTGGTTTTTGAGGATTGTGTAAAATCGTTGTTTTCATTGATCTCACTCCTTGAAAAGACTACAGGTTTTCTTGGCATCCATATTTTCTCCTGCTGTTAACTAAAATGTGTTGGGCTGTGGAAATCACTGAAAGCTACAGAAATTAACAAAAACAGTCTCCTGTTTTCTACATATATTAAAAAAAAAAAAATCTATGTTGGAGTTGGCCATATCTTGTTTTTTCTCCTTTTTTTTCTTTGGTCATTATATAATAATACATATGAGAAAATGTATGTGAGCCTCTTATAATTATGCTCTAAGTAACTTTTTTTGCTTCAAGTTATCATCATTATGAATGAAAAAGTGAAACCACAACTCTTCTATAGGTGCATAGATTTTGGTTTCTGTTGCGTCTAGTTGGTGAGCAGTCAGCTTTATTCCTTGAAGAGTGCTTGCTCAGTTTCTTACATTTGTGACATGTCTTTTAGGTGTTAGGGTTATAGTATTTTTAATATGCTAATGGTTACAGACTCAGTTTTGGGGTGATCTGTTTCACACTTACTCATGCTGTTATTCTTTTGCTTCAAATAAAAAGTTATTGATGGTCAGTTTCTTCAGATAAATTTTTACAACAAAAACTATTTCTAATCATCGGCTCTGCCTGTTTTGGCAAGGAATTTAACATAGTCTATGACGTTGATATCAGCAAGAATAGCATTAAGGAGCAGGATTTAATTTACTTAGCTGTGACAGAAGTCAGAAATAGCTTTAGCAGTTAAATTACTTGTGGCAGAATTGTTTATGTCCCTTATATTCCTGAGTGTGTTTTTGAATGATAGATTATTAAAGATAACTTGCATATCTGAAAGATTAACATTTTACCAATATTCAGTTACCTTATCCCATATTCTTCTTAGTGTAAGAGGCAGTTTAATGGAAAAATGAATGCCTTTTTGGTAATTCATTTTGAAACCCATTTGACCTTAACTACAATGAAAGTAGACTGTAAAAATCATCATAGATTCCCTTCCTTGAACTTTTCATAATGTTGAAAAATGAGTGAGGGAAAGAAGCAAGATCCAGTTACTGTACCCTGTTTGCACAGCTGTACTTCATTGAGTGAAGGCTTGTGTTACACACAGTTTGTGATAGGAAGTAAATGCTTTTAAAACAACTAAGGAGACAGGTCTTTAACCTCCACCTTTTCAATTGCTTTGTTCACTCATTTAGCTTCTGTTGAGGTCTTGGGAATCATTTTAGAAACAAATTATTACTGAGTACTGAAGCTCACCTGAATAATTCATCTCCTATTGAGCTTGTTAGGCAGAGATGCACTAAGATGAGGTTGGAGGGGTTTTGAGAGAGATCACTAATTCTTGATATAGTGAATGCTGATTCCTTCAGGGACAAATGCATTTAAAGAAGGAAGAAATCTTAGTATTGTCTTATGAAAGTTGAAATTACAGTTTTATTTCAGCAATTGTAAGGATTTTCAAGGACTTAAACACATTAAAAAATGATGTTGTCGCTTAAATTGTTAAACTGCCAAAATCAATTAGATCTAAAATTCTCAATTTCCAGCATACAAAATTTTTACCTCCTGTTGCAAGACTATCTAGTCCCCTGAGATGATGAAGACGCCTTGAGATTCATTAAGAGGAGTTTTTGGCATTACTTTACACTTGCAAGTGCATTTTTATCACCAGGCCTAAACTATGTGATATAAGCTTGGCACCAGATAATTTCAGGACTTTAAATTCACATTATGAGATCATTCTGTGAATGCAATTCTAATATCTGCCAAAGGCACTTTTCTAATTACTCTGGTGAAACAAGTCAGGGGCAAATGGAGTGTGCAGCTGGCGGACAACCAGTTGTATTTTAATTTCTGTAATCAGCTGAGGCTTTGTGTACGCTTCATCCCTGGGAACACATGTGACCTTAAATTTAGGTTTACGCTAAATAGGCATTATTTGGGCTTCATTAGCCACCGGCTTTTTCATTTTGCTATAATTAAGGCCCTCCCTGTAGCTATACATTTGATGGCCCTAAACATTTCTATCTTAACCTCCCCCTTAAAGCTGTCCAGGTACCAATATACAATGCAGAGGGGCCACTCGAATCTGCGCTTAATAAGACAATACCTTGAAGCACAGTCAGGTTTCTGAAGTATTCATCACTGCAGCACATTAGAGGTGTTGTGCCTTCAGAGGTTATGGCTGACACTGGTTTTGCCCTTATTCTAGCAACTTTTTTGAACTATAACACAATTGAGCCACTGCTCTTCTTTGGCTGGGTCTGCAGTTCCCAGCAAGCGGCTGTTTGTTTTTCCATTTGTCACTAGTGGGCAGGCAATGGCTGTGTTTTGTGGTCTGTAGTATCAGTGGGCCTGAAGACTTACACCTTCCAGAAAAATGGTGTCTGCTGTTATGCTTTCAGTTAAGTTGTTTAAATTTGAAGCATAAGATTTTTGGAACATTTTGTGTCCCCTTCTGGAGTTGAAATAGGTAACTTTAGTAAACAAATGCAGGCATGAAAGCATCCTCAGTCCTCATCCATCTGAACACCAGAACAGAGTTCCTACTAACTCTTGTTATCAGGACCCAGCTCAGGTTTTCTTCCCATCTCAAGCGTCCTTCTGCTCTTCCAGCAATGATTTGAGTTCTTGCCACAGCCTCACCTTCCTCAGCTTAGTATATACACTGACATCTGTCAACTTACTGATGTTTAATGCAGCCTACCCAAACTCACCTCTGAGCATTAGGTTTTATTACCTGCTATATAAGGTAAAATAGCAAAGTGTAAGTTGGGGGATTAGTTGCTTCTAGCTTATGAAAAAGGCCTTGGCAAACAAACGTTGCTTTGTTCTGTAGTACATACCTCATTAGAAATTATGTGTTTTGCAGAGGTTAATATACTGTGGGCAGCGCACCAAGTACATCACAGTTCTGAAGATTACAACTTATTCACAGCCTTGAGACAATCTGTACTGCAGAGGTACACCTCCTGGGTAAGTTGCACAAGATTTCACAAACAAATTAATATCAACAAGATGTAGAAAAAGTGAAATCATAGTATTTGTTTTCCTTCAAAGAAAAACGTGGGTTTGTTTTTTTTTTAGGATATTTGACCCTGAAAACATGGAAGTTGAACCTGAGGAATGTGAGAATCATAAGCTTTAAAAATACATTCATTAATGTTTTTGCAGCAAACTTGAAAAAAGATGCAGTAATGAAGAAGGCTAATTATAGCTCTGCATTTATATTTTCATAGCTTTTTTAGTAAAATTGGGCATTTTTTTTCATTCAGTTATTCATGGATAAATACAGCAAAAGATCAGAGTGTAACTTCTAGAATATGTCTGTGTAACTGAAAGGAGCAGGGAGAGGAATCGTTGCTAGAGATTGCTTTGAACATGCAGATGTATTTATTTGTCTCTGCCCATTCATGTCATGTGTCAGTACTCCAGTAAGGGCAGTATGCCACTACTCTTACCTAGTGTTACTTCAGATGCAATCCATTTTAAGTGTTGAGCTGTGTACACATGTAATGTAAATTAAGGTGAGTACTCCTTTACAGATTTAAAACCTTACATTTCCAAATGCACTCATGAATGTAACATACTATTCAGTCTTTAGTTTTGGGCTCAGGATAATTAGGTTCTGCTGATTTTTCTCATTTCAGTTTTATGTTCTCATTCAACTCAGATATTTTTAACTCAGGCTGTAGTTTGTTTGATGGTCGTTCTATTTTTTTAATAATTTTAAAACTTTGAATTTTCAGAATTAGAGGTCAAGCAAAGCAATATTCAATGTATTTTTGTGTATAAAATATACAAATGCTCTTCTCCAATGCTGTATCATACTAGTGGTGGAAGAAACCCGCAGTCCTCTGGGAATCTCAACAGCTAGCCAATGAGCAAATGAGTCAAAGCTAAGTGCGTGTGTTCATACTTGCAAATCCAGTGCACCTCCATTAACTTCAGTAAAGTTAGTCTGTATTTATGATCACATATCTGAGCATGGACTTAATCTGTTATTCAAAACTGATTTAAGCACATAACATCAAGTTCTAGGTTAAAAAAACAATACTGCTGCAAACTGTGAAACAGATACTATTTCTTAGATTTGTTTCTTAAAGTCTTCTATGTAAATTCTTAGGTTTATACAGAAAAGAATTGATGTTAGGAGTGCCTCAGATTTAAATGGCCACAATGAACAATAGCGGAAGGGATGCATCTCTGTCACAATTCTGCTTCCTATGTAAATATGCCATGTTAAAGATTTAACCTTTGCACATTTACCCATTGGGACCATATGTGCAAATGCTTAACAAAAACAATAATTCAAAACAGACAAAAAGCCTGTGTGTACATATGGGTGTGTGCATGAGCACTTTGTCTGACTGCTTGATTTTGAGGATGATACCTCAGAGAGCATAAAATATTCAGGAAGGCCAAGATGTCTGTCTGCCTTAAATTCTGAAGGCCATCCTCAGGACCACACTGGTATCGCTTGGCTAAACATATAGGTAAATTTAAAACTCATTTGCTGTGAGCAAAGGGAAATGAACCTAGGAATCCATAACACTTTTGCGTGCAGTGGTTTTTTCACCAAATATCTGGTATAAGCCAAAATGTTTAGTTAATGTGGATGTTGGTTTACCTCCCCCCAGAGAGTTATACCAGCTTGCTTTCTCCAAAACCTTACTGTACATGAACACAACTCTTGCTAATTCTTATAGCACTGCTATTTTTCTAGACTGCCAGACTTGTCCAGAACCGCACAAATCCATCTGCCTCAAAGCTGAAACTCAGTGAAGCCTATAGTTAATCTTCCTTTGTTGTTGCTGGATGTGTACTGTTGAATGCAGTTCGACATCCAGTTTTGTGGAGGCTGTGAGAAAGTTGTGGTGGATGGTGTGGGATTGTGGGACTGTTCTGCTGCCAGCTGTGTATGTGTTTTAAGTTAAACATTATAAGATAAATAAATCAGCATATTAATCTGTGTGGGTTGTGCTCAAGCTGATTGAAAAGATGTGAAATGAAAGAAAAGAGAAAAACATGCTTTAAGTACAATCAGTGGTAGAAATACACTCCTGAGCTTGGAACCAAATGTGTGTTGCTCCATGTCATTTGCACACAGTGTTTCTATTACTCCAGTGAAGGGGCCATACAGAGGCAGACTTGTTAAGACAGAAGGTGGTTTTGAAGCCCATTTTATGGGGAAAAAAAAATGTGGAAATAAAAGATGTATATTAATTTTCAAGAAGAAATCAGCAAGCTAATACTTTATAAATTTTTGCTTCTGATGAAACAGTTTAAGTGTAATTGTGAAAGGAAAGAGTTGTTTATACACATCAGAAAGCTATAATTTAATTCTTTGAGTACTAGTTCTCAGCTTTCCTCTGAGGGTGAAATTTAATTGCAAATATTCATAATAATAGCTTTAGGCTATACAGTTTGATAAAGGGTTGAACTATACCTTGTTGGTTGAAAAGCGGTGGAAAAAATCTATGTATAAATCTGGAAAGGGAATAGGTAACACCATTCTTTTCAGCACAGAGTCACAAAGTTCATTTCTTATCTGCTGAGGAGTCTGCCAGATCTGGGATTTGTAAAGGATAGGGGTTTTTTCTACCCTTTAACTCCCGCAAAATCCTTACGCAAGTATAACCCACATGAATTAGCTGTGGGCAGCTGCCCCTTGCCCCTCTGTCTCCTGACTGAGGAGTACCAGACACATCAGCAGGTGGCTCCAGCATGGAGATGGAGGGGCTTAGCACAGGAAACTCGGCCCACCTGCTAAACCTCAGGAGTTTCCAGTTTTTCCCTTTCTGTTGTGGAAGCATTTATTAGCTTTTACTTGCAAATGGGAGTGAGAAAGGTAGAGCATGCCCATGTCAGAGAGCGTGCAGCAGACACGCATCCTTCAAAAGGGACAATGCCTTCAGTGTGAAGGCACACATCTGCACTGCAGCAGCCCCAGACACAAATCCCTCTCCACTCCCTTGCTGCGTGCCTTTCCCATCAGGTTATCAGTTATTGCGGTGCTCTCTCAATCTGTCTCTGAATCCACAAGTGGGAAAAGATCTGTGAGTGTGGTAAACAGTTTTCTGCTGTTTTGACCTTAAATACCATCTTGGAGGCAGGAAAGCTTTTCCTCTACAGATTAGTGAAAGCTGGTACATTCCCATTAAATGTTTTGATTTGGTGAATTGGCATTTCCTGTGAAAAAACTATTTAATGATTTTATTGGGTTTTTTTCTAACATTGATCTTCTTGTTTCGGTGGAACCACAAATAGGAGAAGCTAAATCTTTTGTTTAGGAGAGGTTTTTATTCCTCCCTTTGGGATCTACTTCTGTAAATGATCTTTGAAATCCTTAATCTGTGCAAAATAAAGCTTACATTGCAAGGAAACTTGAAGCAGTTAAGAAATCATTCTCCTCTGTCAGTCTCAAATTTACCTGTACATTTGTATAAGAATTCTCTCCTTTCACCACTTAACAGAGAAATCCTAGTACTCATTATGAGAAATGGGTTAGAGAATAAATATGAAGATGATCCTTCCTTCCCCTCTGAGTCATCTGCAACTACCACCAAATTGCCTTTGATACTTCTAGGGGAAAAAGCATTAAATTTTTAACCCTGCTTTCAGTCCTGCAACCGTTTCCATGAATAATCTGAAAACCATCTGTTTGGTTTTAGTTTTTGTTTTGTTGGGGTTTTTTTGTTGTTTGATTATTTTGTTTGTTTTTTAATCAGCTTCCTTTCCATTTCCTTTAAAAATTGTCCTGCTCTTATCATGCCATTAGACAGGTACCATCAATATTAACTGCAAACTAAGGTAGCTTTACTTAAATTTGGCTATGTGTCCTATTCCTTCGTTGGCTTCTTTGTAAGATAACCTTTGAGAAAAACCATGACAGCCTTCTTACTGTTGTGAGACAAATATCTCTCGGGTTAGGGGAATGAGGAAAAAGGAACTTGGAAAAGACTGACTCCATGACAGTGTTTAGGCCATTTCTGCTGAAGTATGGGAGGTTTGCACTACATTTTTGTTTCAGAGCACGGTTTGTGGGTTTGAAAGTTGTGGGGTTTCCATTCAGTAGTTTTCTGCACAAGGCTGCGTGATCTGCATTTTTAATCTTTTAAGAAGTCTCATGAACATCTACTCCAGAATTTCATTTTTAAGTGCCACATGCCCCAATGGCATTTACTAGCTCCCACATTAGGTAAGAGTTGCTGTGAATTTTCATGAGTTTGCTTAGATTGAGTGATTCTTAGGGATTGAATATGCAAATTTCACCTTCTAAATATATTTTTCTTCTGTTTTATAAATGTTATGCAAACTCTTCAGCCTTTGAGGATTGGACTGATTAAAACAGAGTAGCTATTGACATTATTTCCCCCAAGTTCCAGAAGCTCAACATAATTCTTCCACTACAATTCCTTTACTTTTTGGGAAAGTACTTTGAAGACGTTCAACCAGAAACACTCCATGTGTAGTCTGTGGGGCAGCTGTGATCTGTGAAGCTTTTGATTGGAGTTTATGAAATCACAGCTGTCCCAGCCTTACCAGGTGATACTGCAGCAGCATAAAGGTTTTTTTCTTGTGCTTCAGTCATTGTCCGGTGTTGCAGCCAGCATACCAAACTGGGACTGCAAAGCCTTAGTCCTCCGTTGGCTCAAGACAGTGAGATGCAGCTGTGGTGTCTTTCTCAAGAGTGTCATTCACACCATGAGGGTGGAGGTGCAGTTGTTTTACAACCTTGGTGTGACATCTTACGTATTGGGTAGGCCCTTTGGCAAATGCTGAGGGAATGTCGACATTAAGTATGTGTGCAGACCTATGCTAAAGGAATTCCTGGCTCAGGAGGCCTGTCCTGTCTATTAGATTCCTTTCTCTGATGTTCAAATATTTGATTTTTGTGCGAAGGACAGTAGGAACTTGAAAAATGAATTTTGCTTATTTTGCTGTTTCGCAGGGAGTTCTTATCTGCTATCCGTATTTTCCCTGAGCACTAAAGAATTTTAAGGTTTTTAAGATAGCTCCAGTACTGCTTGGTTTAGAGAAAATCTCTGTATTGTAGGGAAGGATTGTTTTTAATGCAGCTGGTATAATACAGTGTCAGGTAAAAGAAGAAAAAAAAACCAAAAGTACATAGGCCGTTTTCTGACGAAAACACAAGAAGTTGTAACACGTGAACGTCTTGGAAGTCTTGTTCTATTGCTCAGCCAATTAAGCAATTAATGGTGAAATTCCTAGCACGCAGTGTCTTTGCTAAGTAAGCAGTTTTCTGAAACTGTTTTTGTGTTAGCAGAGCTTTAGAGCTCAGCAATGTATTGGAGCTTCAAGGGAGATATCATGAGGAAGTTATAATTAACTTTGAAAGCCAAGTTGCCTTGCCCTTTTGGTGCTCACATAGGGAGTTTGGATGGAAAAGCTATAGTGTTATAAATTCACACCTCTCTTGCTCCGTGATAACTCTCCCCTATAAGTGAACCCTCCATGTCGAGGATATGTTCTTGCATGCTCCGTATAGTATGCAGAATAGATTCTCAGAATCTAGATTTCCAAGTTCTTTTCTTGATGTTTCTATTTGCTCAGTATGACTTTTGGGAAATCACTTTTGCATCACTTTGTCTCATTTGCAATATTACATCTAGGAGTAATAATCAGTATCTATTCTCTGCCTACATCATGGAGGTATTAGAAGAAGCAATTATCTTGTGCAGTACTTTGAGCTCTATATCACCACAAGTTTAGAATTATGAATCTAATGTATGTTTTCATTCTCATTTTTCAGATTTTGAACTTGCCTATGGCTCTTTTCATTCCTCCATCAGTGTTTGCTGTTCATCTACAATTTAATCTACTCTACCAGTTTTGGATACATACAGAGGTAAACCGGGTTTTTAAGCCATACCTAAAAAGTTAGCCTGGAGCAGTGTCCTGGAAATCCACTAGCAGCTGATTTATTGTGTAAGAAAAATCTTTGTCTGACTTCTTTAAGGAGAAACATCTGTTCATTTTTATTCCTTTTTCTGAATATATATTGCTAAGTTTATAAGAAGCAATGAGGCCAGTTGGTCCCAATTAGATTTAAAAAAAGAGCAACTGTAAGGAATCAAAACTTTTTGCTATTTTAATACTATATTTTCCTATCTTGCAGCTTATTAAATGTTTCTGGCAGATACTGAAACTGATTTCATTTCTAAGATAAATATTTTAGGGAAAAAAATATCCAAAACCCAGTGCTCCTTAAAGATCATTTAGAGTTTCAGCTGAAGTCAGATATTGTTTCCTTCTTTGTGCAAGTAATTCTCAGATGACAAACGCTCTTTGATTATCTGATGGCTATTTGTTTATGAGTGCGCCTATTTATTTGTTTTGTGAGTGCATAGACCATCCAATTTACATATATATGCAGTTTACATATATATCTAATAACTTGCTGCAATTAGCATGCAATTTCCTCCGCTTCTCAGGTAGCTGAATGGCCTTCTGCTTCCTTGCACTACAGTAGAGGTGCTTAAAGGTATCCCATGTTATAAGGCAGTAGCATATTTCTCAGTAGCCTGTAGTAGGCTGTGGGCTAATTATCTCTACAAGACTTATTCCTTTGATTATTCTGACTATACATATGCCCTTTTAACTCTGTAGTTTCCTTATGTGATCTATAGGAAAATTTTTTTAAGGCTTTTTTTTTTTTTTTATCTCCTATTTAAAGTGTTTGTGTTGCTCAAATTACTTTCTCTTTTCTGTGCGCTTCCTGGGGGGTAGGGATTGTAAGGCAAAAGTCTACTTAGAATGACCTAATAGAAAACTCCAGGTTTTGAAATTTTACTTCTTTTGGGCATATTCCTAAAATCATTAATACATGTCTGATGCTCTACAACACCTCATGAGTAGGTAAGACTTACAAGGAAATGTCACGCACATCACCAGAACTGGCATAAACTCAAGCAATGCATAATTAAACTTGTCAAAGTTCTTTTGAACACATTTGAACTCTTTGTAATTATACTAAATGCATACTCTGAACCACATTACCGCAGGTTCTTTGCCCATGCCTTAGGTTCCCCAATCTGGTTTTACTGTGTTTTGCCGCTAAGAGAAATACATATGCCTCATCTACATCTTTGCTGTCTGAAGCCATTTTTTCCTTGGCTGAGAGGTTTCTAATGTTCTGCTACACCGTAGTAACTCAATGAGTCTCTACACTGTTTCCACAGTGTGCGTCTAAAGTTTCTGAAGTGAATTTCAGAGGCTTATGAATTGCCTACATCCCTGTAAAGTGCTAAATCCTTCACAGAGCTTAAAAGGAATTTCCATAGCATATGTGCAATGTGCCAAGTTTATGCACTAGTCTAAACAAGAATGAATTTCAGTCTCAATGAAGAGATAAGCACTCCTTACTACTAAATTATTGTGCCTGTAGAAAAACAATGGATCTTTTGTACTGATCCAGTTGATCCAGTCATAGATCTTTGTTTACAAGGGAAGTTATTCTCAATTTGCTATTGTTGATTTTATACCGCAGCTGAAATCAGTTGAAATATGGTGAAGTTATGCTTTAAGGTCAAAAATCATGTCAAAATAGGAATTAGGGTTACACCATGTATTAGCAGATTTCCTGCTCTCAAGGGCAAGAGCATAACAGAAAAGAGAAGAAGGGGAAGGAAAGGAAATATTTGCAGCTAGTGCAGCCATGCAGGTTTATATTGGCCAATATTTTTGGTGAAATTAATATGATGCTTCACCATTATACTGGGTTTTGGTTTGGTTTTGTTTTGTTGCTTTTTTCTACAACTATTGCAATTTAACTGTTTAAAGCTCTGGCGTCCCTAATTTATTTTTTTCTATCAGCCCTTTTCCTGAATTTAAATGGTTCTAATTTTCTTACACAGATTAGAGTAAAATAGAAATCCTTTCTGTAAGTCTGAAGTCTCCCGACATAAGAAGTCTATTTAAGGCTGCAGGCCTGGGGTTGTATAGAAAACCTAGCTAGCAGCTAGGCTGTTGCTAGCCTATGCTCTGAGGGCTGAGATTCATCATCCCCCAACAGCTCTGGTGTCCTCTGAGTGCCCATGGTGGCTGCTGCTGCTGGGTGACAGTACATGTCATTAGGGGTCTAGTGTAGATATGCTTCATTATATCTATTCTGCCAGTGTGAGATGTAATAGTTTGCATCTAAAATGCAGGAGCATTTGGTAAGAAACATTAATTTTGTCCTCTGATTTCTATTGCTTTTAATCAGTGTCAGTGTTTCCTTATGCAAGATTTGGCCCCATATTGATTGGTCAAGTATGATTGAAAATTGTAACTTCACAACCTCCGTTTACATATCTTTTTCCTTTAGAGAAATAAAGTCTAGTAAGATACAGGAAAAAAATTCTATTTTGTTTAGTACATAAATTTTTGACATAGCACTGAAAATCTTAATAAAGGATATGCACAATTGTTGCTTTAGAAAAGAAAAAAACACTGATATTTAAGTAATAGGAAAGAATGAAAGGTTATGAGGGAAGATGTTTAGTTTGGGGACTAATTTAAGTAAAATATTATAATTACAAGAGAATGATTATGCTGTGCTGAAACTTTCTATGCCATGTTTCAGCCTAGAAAAAATGTTCATAGCCCTGATGGTTTCCTATACTTTGATTTTAAATGTATCCGTTGTTTCATACAATACTAAGAGAAGTTTTGTGTGTTATAACTTTGATCTTCTCCAATATTTGTTATAGTATTTTTTGTCCAACTTTTCTACCAGCAGATCAGATATGGTCTATTTTATTTTAACTCGAGTGGCTCGTATATTATTGCGAAGAGGGTATACCAAATCATAAAGATCAAAAGTACTCACTCGTTCTATCTCAGTTAGATTTCTTTATTTCCTGCATACTTGGTATGCATTAGCTTTTGGCCTTTAATGTAAAATAGTACAGCATTTAAAATGCCATAAATCTTCTATAGAGATTATACTATACTATTATCTTGGTGCTATGGATCTTTTATTACTACCAAAATGAGATTGGGCTATTGATAAAGGAAAGGCATTTCTGTAATTATTAAAGAAGGGTTGGGTGTTCTAAGAGTAAAAACACGACTTTGTGACTTAAATTATTCATTTCCACTTAACTGTATTCTCCATTAAAAGAACTTTTGCTGTCTGGAACCCACTTTTTTGTCATTGTTCTGTGCATTATTGCACTGTGTACCTGGCAATCTGAAACTATATCAGAAATTTGCCAGAGCCCTTTTAAAAATCTTTGAGTAGCAAAGCCAAACCAAAAAACAAATCAAAAAGCAAACCAAAACAAATATAAAACAAACAAACAAAATACCCCAAACTAACAAAACAACAAAAAAGAAGAAAACCCAAAACAAGCGTGAAGAAAACACTTA